>JACEIK010000903.1:170749-238192 GCA_018107945.1 Datura stramonium
CTTAGTCATTCAGTGTTTAGATCTAGAGACAACATCCGAATCATTCAGATGTACATTTAAATTTATACGTCTTATCTTAATGAAAACGAATAAGGCCTAAGTATGAAGTCTTCCGTGATAGCTTTAGATGCAAATGGAAAGTCACGAGTTGGTGCTGTAGCCTAGCCTTAAGAAAGGGTCCAAGAGTCTTAGAATTATGAATTTAAGCTAAGGGGGATATAATAAGTGGAAGGGCCAAGTCTAGTCTTAAGTGTTCTAGTAGGGAAGTTCCAAATGCAGTATCTATGGGATGTCGATCCATTCCTATTCAGGTGTCTTCCCCTATGTTTCAGCCGACATTACACTCCACTTGTGCATGTTTAGATTACTAGAATGATAGGTAACTACTTCAGACTATGTACTCAGTCTTCCTCATGATTTCATAAATCTCCTCCTCATGTTATGAAACCATTACATATGTAAAAATCATGCCTCTCAGTATACTAAGCTCTATGAACTCAGTCTTAGAATTTGCCTTAATGGCTTAGCGGATCATGCTACCTCATGTATGTGCTTAGTTTAGATTTTGTAAATGATTCGTGCTTGAGATTTCCTTACTCTCAGCCCTATATATGTTAACCCATAATATAATTGATGGTTGCAATAGATATGTCCTAAATTGACTCCCCGTTCATGCTTTAGATGCTCGGTAGGTAAAAGTTCATGAAGTATAGTTATTATCTATATCAACGAGTCTGAGGAGCATTTGGGATAATATAAGCTTTAGTGGAGCCGTAAGATGAGTGTAGTGATAGGATTGCATGGTGTTGGCATTCGGAAGTTGGTGCAATAAGCATGGTGTTCTTATATGAGGAGTTAAGATGTTAGGGTGATGATGTTGATGGGAATGGAAGACACTAATAGGTGGAGGTCCCAATTGAAACCTCGGTCCATCAGGTTTGTAGGTTGGGAAAAACAAGGGTGCTGACCTCAATTAAAGTTTTACGAAGGAAATAACCAGTTGGAGGATCTACTAGGGGAAAATGAATTCATTTGAGTCATACCCCTGGTCCTATTAGATACCATGATAGCTAGTCCGATATCTGAAAGCAGTTCAGGATTTATAACTCCATCCTTACCAGCTCAATTCTAATGTGAGGAAATAATTCCTTCTTAGTACTTTACTTAGCTTTATGCCAGTGTCATATCCTTCAGTTCTTCTCATGTCTTAGTATGCATGTATGATTCACGAATTCAGTTCAGTTATGTATCTCAGTCCAGAGTCAGTCACTCCATCAGTTTTTCAGTCTATATTTTTAGTTTGGGATTACAACTCTTTCCCTATCTTTTGTGCTTCATTAGCCAACATTTGAGGATGAATGTTCCCAATGGGGAGATAATGTAACACTCCAAAAGTACCTAAGACTAAGCCCTGTACTTGTAGCAGATTCAGCAGAAAAATCTACAATGTAATCTCAGAATGACTCGTGGTATGAGTCGTTGTTCCATAGTACGAGTGTAGGAGGGAGTTGTGGTAAGCCAACAGTTTCCCTAACCGATGATAACGACTCATGGAAGGAGTCATAGGTTGATTTAACGAGTTATGGCCAGGAGTTGTGATAAGCTACTAGTTGTCAAGTCTTGGACGTACGAGTTAAGGTACAACTTATTGTATGGTGTAACGGATCAAGATACGACTCATTGAGGGAAAAATCGAGTCATTGTATGTAGTCATGGGGTGATAGTATAGGGGATGGTGACCCCAAACCACGAGCCCTAGTACGAATCATTGAAGGAAACAACGAGTCATTGAGAGTCCCGTAGTTTGAAAAATAGTGAACTTGGAAATTTGGTTAGCTAATGACGGAAGGAAACCACGAGTCGTTGTTCGTGGATAGAACTGATCTACTGTGAGCTTACAACACTTTTGACGCGTAAAAGTGAGAAAATAGCATGGACTTAGGTATGTTTATATGGGTATGAGGCACTTTTACTTTGATTTAAAGGAAAATAAGTGTTGGAGCAAAAATATGCAAAAGAAGCCTAAAAATGCAGAAAATCAACCAAGTACAGGTCTTAGTACGAGCTGTACTGAGAGCCGTGGTGAAAGTCAGAAGGTTGAATTAAGAGGAAGGCAACATACGACTCTTAATATTAATCGTACAATATTGTACGAGCTATAATTGGAGTCGTGGAATTATTTATAGAAATTTGCACGAAGGCAGTCTCTTGGTACAAATGGACTCCTGATCGTAGCACCAACATACGACCCATACCATGAGCCGTGGTGAACTTTAGAAGATTCTTCAATACTTGGAAGAACTTCAGACACAACAAACAGTACGAGTTGTAGGAGGAAGATACGAGGTGTACCATAACACTCATGGAAAATTTAAGAAGATGTCAGAGTTCTCAAGGCTAAACCACGGAAACATTGTACGACTCGTATGATTGTGGTAAGTGCTGTACCAGCCTACCAAAACATAGAAAAATATACAATATCCAAGGACATACAAGAAGCAAATATGACCCGTACAATCCTTCTATTGGTTGTAGGTCCAGTCGTGACACAGTCGACGCCAAATAAGGAAAATTCCCTGTTAGCTTAGGAAAAGGTTTCTAATGTATGTATAAATAGATTTCATGTTTTATTTTAGTAAGAAAACATAGAAATGAAGTAGTAGACATGTGAAGAATATTATTTTATGAATTTTTATCATGTTTTGGAGAGCAATTCTTGGGATCAAATTCTTGATTTCTTACATTGTTCTTGAGATTGTTCTTTGATATTCAAATATGGTTTTATTCCAATTGTTGCTGTTAGTATTTAGTTATGTGTTTGTCTATGAATACAAATTATAATGTACAACCTTGAGAGGGTAAAACCTCCACAACTAGGGGTTGTGGGAACCATGGTGGATTAACGAAATAAGGTTACACAAAAGTGATTCAAAACAAATGCTAAATGCTTGTATTATATTCTCTTCATCATTAAACGTTTCTTAACGGTGTACAGTGTTAGGACTTGCCCGAATTCTTTACTTTCTTGAACCTATAGAATTAGAGAATAGGAAAAGAGAATTACAACAAAGCCTTGGTCTTTATGATCATTGTATTAACTTGAGTTGTGATTGCAAGATAGTTAAATTTGGAACATATTGATAACAGTTAGTTTGAAATCTCTCATGAGACCTGACCCAGTGATTGAGTATAGTTATCCAATAGGGATGAACCAGTCATTTGGATGAACTCTAGTTATCAGTTCTACAAGTAAGCATTGGGATTGATCACATGTGTATGCCCGAATTAGTTATGAACCCATGGGGAACATTTACCCTAGTTTCTTGAAAATCTTGATTTAAATCACAAATATAACCTTGTTTTATTATTGTTTTCTTTAAAACCCCCCAATTTGGAGATAACTCACCAACAAGTTCAATTACCGGCATTATTCTAGATCTTACCCTATTCCCTATGTGTTCGACCCCAACCACATAGTTGAGTACTATATTGAAAACATCCGCTTCATACTTTGTCAGGATGTGTGAGTTTGAGCGTTATCAAAAAGTTGTGCCATTGCCGGGGAATACATCTAAGATTTGATTAATTGCCTGTATTTGACTTTTTCTTGTTATTTCTTGAATTACATTTTCTTTTTGTTTTTGGATATCCACAGGTTGTCTCTTGGTGAATGCCAAGTACTCGTCAGAGTGAAAACCACCTGATTCCATTGTATCTTGAACTCAAAATAACACTGTGAAAAATGGAGAACCAAGAGAGAGAGAGGCCCGTATTGCTGAAGAAGTTAGGAAAATCGAGCTAGCTCAACAAGCTGCACTACAGGATATGGAGGATGCTCGAGATGAGGTTGTTAATGCTGGTTGCCATGGAAGGGGAAACAAAGGTCAAAGATATGCCTCTCAGTTCTTTGATGAGGATGACCTAAACATTGATGAAGTTGAGTCAACTGAAGCTATCATACCACCACCATTGCCTGCTGGGGAAAAATTTGATATCATTACCACCATGATCTAATTATTGAATATGAAAGGGGTGTTTAGTGGTCATGCAGCTGATGACGCCAACCTGCACCTGATGAACTTTGTTGGAATATGTAAGTGGTATAGGTTGCTTGGAGTCAGCCAGGATGTTATATGGTTAAGACTCTTTCCTTTTTCTCTGTCTAGGGAGGACACTTTATGGTTATTGGAGTTTCCCAATGACTCCATCACCAACGGGAGGGAGCTCAAGCAAGCTTTTCTAGACAAATTCTTTCCACCCTCCAGGATGTTGCAGCTGAAAGATGAAATATATAATTTTTGATAACTAAAGACTCAGGCACTTCATGATACCTAGTTCAGGTTCAATAAGAAGTTGACCAAGTGCCCGAACCACAAAATTCCTGATGATAGTCTGTTGGAGATTTTCTTTAGGTCATTGAAAAATAGTAAAAAAGCAGTAGCAAACACAGTGGCGAGAGGAGCACTAATGAGCCATACCTGGGAGAAAGTTGCCACTATCCTAGTTAGAGCAATCAAAACAAATAGAGCATGGCACAATCGAGAAGCAGAAGTAGCGGACGGTACATATGCTGTTGGTTTTACTACAGACCAATGAAGGAAGGAAGAAGAACGTGACTAGGAATTGGCTCATATGCGCACATCATTGGATTTGCTTACTAAGCATATCATAGGAGAGGGAGCTAGAAAGGTTAATGCAGTGGGGACATAGGGACAGGAGCCAGGGCTAAACCATTTAGATTTCGAGGAGGAAAACTTCTTGGACAACCAGGTGGCGGGTTTCCAAGCCAACACTCAAGGGTTTGGGAAAGATACTTGGTACCAAGGTTCTAGAAACCAAGGTCAGAACCAATACAAAGACAATTACAACTAAAATCGGTATAGAGACAGAAGCCGAGGTCATGAGCGCAAGGGAGATTGGAGAAGGAATGACAGTTACCACAATGACCGCGCTGTATTGTACGTGCCTCCAAATGCACATGAGGGGGAGGCTAGACAGTCGAAGTTAGATAGCATGATGACTGAGATGCTAAAGAAGGTGAGATCCACAGATGATCAGCTGAAATACATCCATAGTGACATATCGAGCATAGGTCAAAGAGTTGAGTCACATGCTACGACTATCAAGCAAATCGAATAGCAGCTAGGGCAACTGTCAGCATCTATGAACCCCTAGGCAAAAGGGTACACTATCTAGCAACACAATCCAGAATCCAAAAAATGATGGTCATTGGATGGCTGTGATGACTAGGAGTGGAAAGACAACGGTTGACCCCCCTCTATCGGTTGTAGTTAAAAGGAAGAAAGAAAGCATGTTTGACAATGAAGAAGATGTTTCTAAGAAAGACCATAATGAGGATATTGAGTTGACTAAGGCTCCAAATGTTGAAAACAAACCTGAAGCTGAACAAGGAGAAAAGAAAGAAGCTACACAAATTTACAAAGCTATTCCACGATCACTGCCACCGTTCCCTCAAAGAATGAAGAAGAAGGTGGAGAATGGTAAGTTTCAGAAATTTTTGTCAATGCTCAAATAGTTATCTGTAAACATACCATTAGTTGAGGCATTGGAACAGATGTCCGGATATGCCAAGTTTATGAAGGACCTTGTGACAAATAAAAGGTCCATGAGCTATGAGCCTGTATATAATGTGCATCATTGTAGTTCTATAGCCTCACGATTCCTTGCCTAGAAGAAGGAAGATTCAGGTGCCTTCACTATTCCATGCATAATTGGCGATGGTGAGTTGCAAGGGAACTCTGTGATTTGGGAGCTAGCATCAATCTGATGTCGCTGGTTGTGTTTAAGCAGCTAGGCTTGGGAGCCTCCACACTGACTACCATGCGACTGCTGATGGCCGATCGAAATATGAAGAATCCTGTGGGGATCTTGTTCGATGTGATCGTTAAAGTTGATAGATTCATATTCCCAGCGGACATTGTAATCCTTGATTGAGAGGTTGATTTTGAGGTCCCTATAATTTTGGGGTGACCATTCTTTGCCACTAGGAGAGCCTTAGTAAATGTGGAGGCTGGCCAGTTGAAGTTCAGACTCAATAAAGAAGAGGACACCTTCAATGTCTGCTGATCAATGATGCAGACAAAGGAATATAGAGTTGTCTCAACAGTAGATTATGAATCCAGTTCCTTGACGAAGTCTGAGTAGTCAAGAGACTTGCATCCTACTGAAATGTTAAATCAGATGCTTTTTTGGAGGCAATCCAAGTGGTGGTTTGGTGAATTCTGAGTAACCAAACCACCTGTGTTGTGTCGCAACGTTAAATCAAGTGCTTCTTGGGAGGCAACCTAAGTTGATTAACTTATGTGTGTTTAGTGTGCAGGGAAAACAAAAATAGGTGGCAGGAAAAATTACTGAACAAGTGGTGCTACGGTTCTCAGTATGATTCGTGAGAGTGTTGTACGAGCCGTAGCACGAGTCATGGTGAGAATCAAAAATATATTTCAGTGCATTAGTTTAGGGTACGATTGGTCGTATGACTTGTAACCTCATTGTACGGGTCGTAGTACTCATTGTGGCTATGAACTATGCAAGGCATAGACCACAATGAAAGAAAGACCTACGAGTCATAGTACAAATCGTACCCCCATAGTACGAGTTGTAAGATGTGCTCATAGGTCCACATGTAAGTTTCTAAATCTCTATATTATGGGTACAAGGAACGAGTCATAGGGTCTTCTTATGTCTCGTGGTACGAGTCATGAGGGGTCAAAATTTTTTAAATTACCCGACTTGGCCTAGATTTTTCAAATCTGCTCTATAACCTATTTAAACCCAAAACAATTCGTACCCTTCTCCCACACTATCAAAACCGAAGTCACGACCATAACCCATGACTCCCTCACACCCATAAATCAACATCAAAGATCAATTGAGCAAGTTCTTGCTTAGATTACACCGAGAATATCAATCCCAACCCTAGTTCTAATTGACAGTAGAAGTTATCAGCATTTAAGTAAATGTGTTTCTTTGAATTTAATAAATATGACTTGTGTGCTTGACACAAACCTTCTAAATCCCTGGGAGTCCTCTCAATGATTGAAAAAGTAAAAAAAGAAAATGACTAGGGATGTGAATAAGATGTGTGCAATTGTGTAAGGGCTTGAACTTGTAACAATTGTGCATCGAACTATTAAAATTGAATTACGGGTTATGAATAAAAAGGGGAGGAATGGGTAACCGTAAAACATGTTAAATGAATTCCTGGACTTGGGGAATTCTGAGTACCCAACACTAAATTGAAACCTCCTGCAAACTAAACCAAAAATAATACAGGGACAGGCTTCACAAGCCTTCCTATGACTCGTGGTTTCATACTATGACTCATAGGATGGCTAGTTGGGACTATCCCAAACCAAATTGCTAATAATCACGAGGTACAAATCCTAGTATGGCTCGTGGTTTACTACTACAATTCGTACCAAGAATCTAAAAAGGGTCAAGTCCACAAGTGACAGTACGATCCTTCCTACGACTCGTGGAATCGACTTACGGGTCGTACCATGAGTCGTGGAAAAATACAGAACAATTGTTTTAAAGGGGCATCCTTATATGACTTGTGGTACGGATCGTACCTTCATGGTACGAGTCGTACCTCAAAGGCGTAACATTGACTTGAGATATTACAGGTCTCAGTACGAATTGTACCTCCAAGGTACAACCTAGACTGTTGACCTATGATAAATTACAGAGGAATTTTAATTACTTTACTTTTCTCAGATTTGAAATTATAACCCTTTTTTTCCACAGGTACAATGACGATGAAACATAAAGCATTAAAGGAAACTGCTCGAAGGACATTGCTTGATGAGACCTCCGAATCCAAATAAGAGGACAACTCCCCTAGTGGTTAATTAGATGAATACAGGGTCGATACACCGGATATTGACGGGACCCAAACCACTAGGGAGAAGGCCAAAGCCCAGGCCATGGCGGCCACTGCCATATCTATCGATGCTCCCTAGTCTAAGGAAGGAGTGTAGGAAAGAGCCCAAGAGTCGGGAAGTGGCTCTAATGAAGAAGAGGGGTCCAAGGAGGCCCAATCTAGAGATGCAAGCAGCGAGTCTGGATTAGAGGAGGAGGCACCAAATGCCGAGCAGGAGTAGACCCCTCCTAGAGAGAACTGCACCATCCAGTGGAGAGTACCAGGAGCCCAGGAAATACATGAACAGGGAATTTCTCTCACCGCCAAGAACAAACCTCCGCAGAACATTCAAGGAGAGCCACGGATCCTCACAAATTCATTGAACGAGATAGAGGAGATGAAGTGGATATTTAGCTTCTGTGGATTTGATTGGATGGCTAGGGCCCCGGACTGATACACTTCAAAAATCGTCCGAGAGTTCTATGCCAATTATTTGGCAACCATAGAGTAGAAAGGGAAAGAGGGGCAGAAGTTTAAAGATCAGGCCAAGTTGGAGAGCGTCTTGGTTAGAGGCCGAGAGGTTGATATATCCGAGCGCACTATTGCTCGGGTATTGTATGGGCCTCAGTTCATACCACCACATGCTATGCCAGAATATGACTATTGGGTGGAGGCTTTGAAATAGATCAAGCAGCTCGATTTTGATGAGAGGCTGAGATAGATATAATGGTTGTTCGGCTTAATCGGTGAGGACAAAAAAGAGGCAGAGTGGGTCACTAGCAGCAAGCAGGTCACAAAAAACTCTTTAAACTTCATAGAAAAGGCCTACTGGACGTTAGTGCGCCACTAGTTGGCACCGACTATTAATGATAACACCCTTATTGCAAACAGAGCAACTTTGGTGGCTTGTACCATGTATAGATACCCCCCAATATCCCGAGGGTCATTGCAGAGGAGATGCAGGATCGGGCTATGGGATTGAGCACTACCATCCTATTCCCGAGAATCATTTTTAGATTGTGCACAAAGGAGGGAATCAAGGTGTGTCGTGTTGAGGATCACCTGATTGGAGGATAGAAAATCACTAACATTGACCTAATTTAGGACGAGATGAACCTGGTAAGTCAGGCCCAACTTTCCATCGTAGTCCCACTATCACGCGCAGTTGGGGTGCACAGGTGAATGACCCCACTTCATAGGAGTAGGGCGAGACACCAACTAAAGATGCCAATCATTTTGATGCAGCTCCTAGAACCTCTTCCGCACCACCTATGAGCCTCCCAAGCCAGACTCCATCCCGATACATCCTAGTGCCTCAGGAATTTCTCTAAAATCTGGTTAAGAGATTGACTGTATCTGAGAAAAAAGTTTAGTCGATAATGGAGAATGTCAAGCCTTGGGTAAAAGCTGAGATAGAGACAACTACGCAGGCCCTACACATAAGATTAGGTGGGTTTGAGAGAAGATTCAACATATGTATGGCCGAGTAGACTGATACAGGTAGCCTCCATGAAGAGTTGGGGGCTCTTCCGAGTCAAGTGGCCGAGCTGTCATTACGGCAGCCGGCAATCGTAGCAGCCCCACTCTTCCTGACCTCGATGCCATTTTTGATGAGGAGCTTGATCTGGAAGCTTATTGGGAGCCCCAAAGAGTAGACAAAGAGAATGGTAAAAATAGGGTCTCCGAGGATATTGGAGACGAGACCTCGAAGAAAAAGAGGAAAAGAGAGAAAAGAGAGCGCAAGTGGGCGAGATTGGGGAGTCGGCAAACTCATGACGTGCATCAGTCGTAGCTGATTGAAAGAGCTAGAGGAGCGAGTAGATCCACCACAACCCAGGAAGAGCTTGCGAGTAGAATGGACCTTTCGGACGAGCTACATTTAGCCCTGCTGATTCCAGAGGCCGTAGAGATGGCCAATACTACTGAGGGGATAGCCACTCCCCCTATTTATATTGAGTGCGCCAGCCACCACCAGCGCCACGATTGCAGCAGAGGTACCTTCTCCGTGGGACAACAAGAGTGCTTAGTGCGCCGCAGGTATGTTCCCTTCCCTATACTTTACATTCTATGCTTTGGGGATGAAGCATACTTTTTAAAAGGGGGAGGGGGTGTACTTGTAAGTTTTGGGTTTTTTGATTAGTCCAAGGGTTCTTTCGCCATGTTTCGTTTTACTCGGGCATGCAATCTAGTAGAACCAACATGTTTAGGATTTTTTTTTGATTTTTGTTTAATTATAAAGTAGCTTAGGAGTACTCAGCCAATAAATTGCACTAGTTTTGGATTTGTAAAAAAAATTTGACCATGTTTAAAAAATTTTATGATTAGCTGTGTACTTGTGATTACAAGCATGATTTCTGTGGATCTTTTTATGTCATTTGGTGTATTATCATGAATAATTTTTGTTAATCCATATATAAACTGGACAGGTAGAGTGAATGCAAGATGTGTACTATGAGAGAGTGAGGTCTAATACCTTGTTCAATACTGCGTAGAGGATCTAGAACTTGCCCGATTGGTCTTTACATAGGTTTTATGATGGTTGGTTAGGAAAGGGTCATAGACCATTTTTTAGCCCATTTTTAGCTTAAATGACCCTACCAAAATAATATAATTTCCTTGATCCCGATTTTGAGCCTCAAATAGACAATTTTTCTTTTATTAACCAATTAATAGTATCCATTTTTATAATGAACCTGTTTTGGCCCTGGTCCCTCCTTGTACATTTTGGACCTCAACATAGGCAAAATGCCTAAATTGAGGGTGGCTAGAGTAGGGGTGCATAAATAATGGGAAGGTGAAAAAGGAAGATAAAAAGAAAAAAGTTAAAAATGAGGTGTGGTGTGATAAAAGAAAAAAAAGAAATAAGAATTGAAAAATAAAATACAAAAAGAGAATGATGCATGAAAAGCTTGAAGAAACACACCACACTCATATAATTGCATAAAAAGGGTAAAAGAGGAGGAAAAAGGGGAAAAAGAAAAAAAAAGGGTGAAAAAGTGAAAAAATGGAGCCATATGTATGTAGTTCCAAGGAAGGGTTTAGTCACTTAAAAAGATCGCATATCTACCATACCCAGCCCGAAAGCCTACATTACAAGCCAAAGCAAGTCCTACAGTGATCCTAGTCTGACCATCTAACAAACCAAAGTAGAGAAAATAAGGGCAAGCCTATGGTATCCGATATGCAGTATTTAAAACTTCTTTGTGAGAGTAAGAGTCTTACTTGATCCCAATGTTTCATATTTTACTATATCTGTGAGTGAGGGACTTCATTTGCTGTGAGGGTGCATGGTTTGTGTTTAACTCTACTAGTGGTCTGTGTAAAAAGCATTAGTGATGACTTAAATATCTGTTAATAACTATATGATATATCTTCATCCCTACTTATCACGTTTTGTGGTTGCTTGAAGTGCATGTCCTGATTTGGTTCAAGGAAAAAGGTCAAAAACTTTTTGAGTTTATAGTGCAAGTTTTGTTTGATGTTGGATGTAGTATCGTAGGTTTATTTTCTAGTTAAGTTTCGTGTTTAGTTTTTATTTTCTTTTCCTAAGGATATGAAAAAGTCTTAAGTTGAGTGCATTGTTGTACTGTGAGTTTACAAAACTTTCAAGGCTTAAAACTGAGAAAATAGCATGGATTTAGGTATATTTATATGGATATGAGACACTTTTACTTTGATTTCAGGGAAAATAAGTGTTGAAGCAAAAATATGCAAAAGAAGCCTAAAAATGCAGAAAATCAATCAAGTACAGGTCTCAGTACGAGTCGTACTGAGAACCGTGGTGAAAGTCAGAAGGTTGAATTAAGAGGAAGGAAATATACGACTCTTAGTACGAGCCGTACCAAGTTTGTACGAGCTGTAACTGGAGTCGTGGAATTGTTAAGAGAAATTTGCATGAGGCAGTCTCTTGGTACGGATGGACTCACAGATCATAGCACCAACATACGACCCCTACCATGAGCCGTGGTGAACTTTAGAAGATTCTTCAATACTTGGTAGAACTTTAGACACGAAAAACAGTATGAGTCATAGGGGGAAGGTACGAGGCGTACCACAACACTCGTGAAAAATTTCAGAAAATGTTAGACTTCTCAGGGCCAAACCACAAAAGCATTGTATGACTCGTAGAAATGTGGTACGAGTCATACCAACCTACCAACACTTAGACAAATCTGCAGCATCCAAGGACGTATGAGAAGCAGGTATGACCTGTACAATCTTGCTACGGGTCATAGGTCCAGTCGTGACACAGTCGGTGCCAGATATGGAAAATTTTCTATTAGCTTAGGAAAAAGTTTCTAATGTCTGTATAAATAGCTTTCATGTTTTATTTTAGTAATAAAACATAGAAATAAAGTAGTAGATATGTGAAGAATATTATTTTGTGAATTTTTATCAAGTTTTGGAGAACAATTCTTGGGATCAAATTCTTGATTGCTTACATTGTTCTTTGATATTCAGATCTGGTTTTCTTACAATTATTGCTATAAGTATTTAATTATGTGTTTATCTATGAATACAAATTATAATCTTACAACCATGAGAATCTAAAACCTCCACAACTAGGGGTTGTGGGAGCCATGGTGGATTAATAGGTTACACAAAATATTCAAAACCAATGCTAAATGCTTGTATTGTATTTTCTTCATCTTTAAATATTTCTTAATAGTTACAATGTTAGGACTTGCCCGAATTCTTAACTTTCTTGAATCTAGAAAAGTAGAGATTAGGAAAAAAGAATTATAACAAAGCCTCGGCTTTATGATTATTGTATTAACTTGAGCTATGGTCGCAGAATAGTTAAATTTTGAACATATTGATAATAGTTAGTTTGAAATCTCTTATGAGACCTGACCCGGTGATTGAGTATAGCCATCCAATAGGGACAAACCTATCATTTGAATGAACCCTAGTTATCAGTTCCACAAGTAAGCATTGATATTGACCACGTGTGTATACCTGAATTAGTTATGAACCCATGGGGAACACTTACCCTAGTTATTTGCAAATCTTGATTTAAATCACGAATATAACCTTGTTTTATTATTGTTTTCTTTAAAACCCCCCAATTTAGAAATAACTCACCAAGAATTAGTCTAGATCTTATCATATTCCCGTGGGTTCAACCCCAACCTCTTAGTTGGGTTCTTTATTGACAACGTCTGCTTCATACTTTTTCACGAAGTGTGAATTTGAGCGTTATTAATGATCCATGTTATCTGGCAGTCAGCTTTTAAATGCGAAGATTCAGGGGCATTTTTTAAATTTCCTATTCTTTTAACTTCTAAACTAGGTCATTTTAGGCTTCCTATGGAACAAATTAAAGGGATTTTACTAGCCCAATCCCTCATTCTACTCAAAATCATACTAAGTCATCTTCTCCGTTCTTCTCTCAAGGATCAAGAACTAGGGTTTCCTCTCCAAGGTGCAGCAAGCTTCACAATCTTTAGAGGGGATCCTTCTACCAGGTATGTATGACTTCAACAAGGGTTTTCTTTCACCCTTTTATCCCAATTATTTCATGAACCCTAGACTTTTCAACTCCCTATAAAAGCATGTTTTAGGGTTTTGATTCTACGTATGAATTCTCTTATGTCTTTCATGTTTTCAAGGTTTTCATAATAAATAGCATATAATGTTCATGATTTCAAGTCTCTTATGATCAATAGCTATGTATGGTCATGATCCCTCCTCTCCAATCCATGATTTAGGTCAATGATAGGATGTTAGCATGATTTTTAAGACTTAGCCATGATTTAACACTATTTTCGAGAATATGGCCCTTTTCAAATATATATGACTTTACCATGATTTCAGTACATATGATTTAAACTATGATTTGAGTCTATGATTTTCATGAATTCAGTATGATCAGCATGCTTATGGTTCTTTAGACACTCAAGCCTCTTGTTAGTAGAAAGTAGCCCTGACTAGTCTTAGAACATCAGTTATGAGCCCTTAGTATCAGTATGTCATGGTACTTTAGGCTCTTTGAACTCTTTCTAGATAAAGTGGTTTTGACTAGTCTTAGCACATCAGCCTCAGATTATCAGCTTATATGTATTCTTATGTTCAGTTAGAAGTAGTACTTCACACCGAGTAGGCTGGGATTCTAGCGCACCCATGTCTTAGAACTACGTGTCACCATAAGATAAGGGATTCTCGATAGTAGAGAATGTTTCCTTAGCTCGAGGAATATAGGATCGTCACTAGTTAGAATGTCTCCCTCACCTCAATGGGCGCATGCAGGGGCTGTCGTTAGTTGAGATTGTCTCCCTATGCTTATGAGTGATATCACTCCAGTTATAGTTCTTACCCTTGGCAAGGTATGAACATCCTTCCAACCATGGTTATAGGTCGAGCTCCATGAGGCACATATTGTAGTTTGTTGGTTAATAATCTCTCCCATAGTACAATTCAGTTTCAGTTCCAGTTTCAGTATAGTTATTTAAATTACAATTTTCAATTTATGATTTCAGATTGAGTCTTCAGTACATGTACATGATCCAAAAACTAGATTTACTTGTACTTCATTAAATGTTTTCCAACAAGCATATCAAGTCAGTATCTATGCATCTCATATAGGGTCATTGCACTTCACCTCATTTATGCATTCAGTATGTATTTAGTTTGGTCTTTATTAATGTATTAGCAAGTTTTTAGCTTTAGTTACGTTTCCCAATACTCAGTACACTTCAAGTACATACTTTATGTGCTATATCATTTTTTGATATAGATCCAGGTATTCGGACTCATCCCCGCAGTTAGAAACATTGCAGAGATAGTGGTGAGTCCTCATCTTCCGTGGATAGGATTGATATTTCTTTATTTCATTATATGTTAGTCTTAGATTTTGGAGTTAGCTAGGGGCTTGTCCCAGCAACTCATCAGGCTAGTAGAGGCTTTCGGATAATGTAGTACTAGTTTCAAC
This sequence comes from Datura stramonium, assembly GCA_018107945.1. NCBI lineage: Eukaryota > Viridiplantae > Streptophyta > Magnoliopsida > Solanales > Solanaceae > Datura > Datura stramonium. Next base: position 185,563 of record JACEIK010000903.1, read on the forward strand.
TTTTTGATTCAGTGTTGTTATAAGATCTCTATCCTTTCCTTTTGATTAGTTATATTGTAGTTAAGCTTCCACTAAAATATGTTGTACTAGTTGTTGTTATGTTATAATTATGTTATTCCATGGGTTAGGTTGAGCAATTTGTGGTTTTAGGTCCCGTGTTACGACTTGGTGTAGATTCGGGTCATGACAATATCCAAGAAAAGTTCCTTCATCACTTCGAGGGTCAAAATTTCCAAGATTATTTTTACCATTATTATGAATAAAATATTTTTATCCAAATGGGTGAAAGTAATTGATATTGAGCTTCTTACCTTTCCAGAGTTCATAAGGTGTCTTTTTCAACACAGGTCGAATGAGACATCTGTTAAGAATATGGCAAGCAGTACTAACAGCTTCTGCCTAGAAATGATTAGGAAGATTTTTTTCAATGATCATGGTACTTGTTGTGTCCTTAAGTGATCGATTTTCCCTTTAAACAATGCCATTTTGTTGAGGAGTGCGAGGAGAGGAAAAGGTTTGAGTATAGTCCTGTTGGTTACAGAAATCCTCAAAAGGCTGATTTTAAAATTATCATCCATGATCATTGTGGATAGTCGATATAAAATATCCTTTCTCATATTGAACCTTTTTTTGAAGAAGATTTCAAAATTCGAGAAGGTTTCATTCGTATGAGTTAAAAACATAACCCAAGTAAATTGTGAGAAATCATCAACAGTAACAAATGCATATTTCTTACAGACAATACTAGCAGTTCTAGTGGACCAAACAAGTCCATGTGAAGAAGCTGAAGAGGTTTAGAAGTATTAACAATGTCTTTAGATTTAAAAGAGAATCTGGTTTGTTTCTCCAATTGACATACATCACATAGATGATTATTTGAAAATTTTAATTTAGGTAAACCAATAACCAAATCTAGTTTAGAATGTTTTTCAATGTAATGCATGCTAGCATGGCCCAATTTTATATGCCAAATTCCGAGATCAATAGAAACAACAAAAAGACAAGTAAGAGTAGGAAGATCAACAATATTTAAAACACAAATATTTTCTACCTGATCAGCTTTTTGGCAGAGTTACTGATGATGCATTTGATATCATTGAATAATACATCAAATACAGTGTAACATAGTTGATTGATGCTCCGCAGATTGTGTTTGAGACAATTTACAAGGTATACTTCAATCAAATCACATGATGGGTTTATGGAAATAGAACCTACTCAAACTACTTCTACTTTGGCATTATCACCAAACATGACATATCCTCCATCAATCATTTGTTGCAAATTTGAAAATATCTTTATTTCCTGTCATGTGTCTGGAGAATCTACTATCAATTACCCACATGCCTTTTTTGTAGGCTCGTTTTGGCTGCTCCTGCAAAATAAAAAGATTAATTTCTTTTAGGTATCCAAGTTTTCTTGGGTCCTTTTGAGTTAGTAGAGAGAGTTTCCTGGGAAAAATTCATTTTCTTCCAAATCCATCTACCACAATTTGCTCTGGAAAAATTACAGCTATAAGACTTATGATCAATTTTTCCACAATAAAAGCATACAGGATGAACTAACGATCTTGCTGAGTAAAAATCAGGTCAGGATGATTGAAAAGAGTTTGAATTACTTTTATTAGAATTATTGGAGTTGACTTAACAACGGCTGAGTGATTTCTTAATGCAATTTAATTGTATTTTGATATCACCTTGTTCTTCTTCAAGTAGATTCGCTTCAATTTAACTTTCTTCAAGAAGAATTTGCCAGTCCTTTTTCTCTTCAGCCAGTTTATTGTATTCATCAATAGTAATTTGAAGTTCATCAGTAAAAAGATCTACAGAATTCTATAACTCCAAATAATTTAGACAAGAGTTAGTTCTTACCTCACTTGATCCCTCAAGTGCCATAAAGCAGATGTTTGTAGTTTCTTCTAATTCTTCGTCAGTGGTTTCTTCATCACTCCAGGCTCCCATAGATTTTGTGTTGTTTTTTCTTCTATAGTTCTTTCTCTTCATATCAAGACAGTTTGTCTTTATATGAGAAGGTTTTCTATAGTGATAACATCATTCTTCATTCTTTTAGTTTCATTGTTTGGGTATCCTGCTTGAGGTCTCTGTCTTCTTTGTCTTAAGATGTGTCTGACTCCTCTATTTATTAGAGCTAATCCTTCCCTGGTTTTTTCATCTTCCTCCTTTTCACTTTCATTTGACATAGCATTGAACTCTATGAACTTCTTATTTTCTTCTTTGAAGTATCTGTTGAGATGATTTTGTTCATATGCCATCGATTTTCCTCGAAGTTCATCATAAGCGAGTTTCTCCAGATCTACATCTTCAAGAATTGTTGCCTTTGTTTCCCAAGATTTAGGAAGCTTTCAAAGAAGTTTTCTGATTTGCATACTATTTGGATAAATCATTCCATGTGACTTCAGTTCTTGAACAATTTTGCTGAAACATGAGAACATAGATTCAACATTTTCTTCAGCAGTCATCTTGAACAATTCATACTTGTTCACTAAGTAATTTATCCTTGCTTCCTTCACTTTTTTTAGGACCTTCATAAGTTACTTCAGGTTTGTCCTTTTCACGACCCGAGTTCACACCCTAGACGCAACAAGGTACTTAGGATCACAAGTGACCCCAAGCATACCCTAGTAAAGCATATTTCTACTAAGAATGATTTGTTAAAAATAATCATAGAAAAGCGGAAGATGACAAAAGAAATAAAGTAATATTGAAAAATGACAATATCTTAACCCAAGATGAAACTATAGTTACTTTCTAAAAGCCTTCTAAAAATAAACTTATGAGTTGCTGGGACAAGCCCCCAGCTAACTCTAATGTCTGAAAATAAATAAAATAGTAAATATGAATATATAATTCTGGCCCTCGGCAAAATGAGGACTCATTGCTAAAGCTGCTGGGATATCACCGAGAGAGTCTAGCTGCGGTGCTGGGGCTGGGTTCTGGAGCATATATCATAAACCGATATAGCATAGAAAGTATGAATCAATACTTTGAATGTACTAAGTATGCGAGAAGGAACTAAAACGTACATACATATACTGAGTGATAATAAGTTGAACTGTAACACTGTAGATATAGAATGAAATATGAAGTTCTGAACTAGAATGAGAATCGTATCTGTACTGGACTGAACTGTAATGTGGGAGAGACTACAACCAACATGTAACCATGTGAGCTAAACGTGGAGTCTGATGTATACCCCCCATCGGAGAAGGCCCACTGTACCTTGCTAGGGTATAGTTTCTTAACTTAATGATCACTGTCTGAGGACTATTTGGGGCTAATAACCTATGGTGGCAATATACTTCCGAGAACCTGGTTGCACTGAGCCTCAGTCCGCTCGGTGCTAAGTACTACTCCCACTAGAATTCCTAAATATGTCTAACTATGCTGCTAGCTCGAAACTGATGCCCTAAGACTTAAGTCAGAACTTCATATCTAGAAGTGTTTTGAGGATCTAAGGATCTGAAAGAAACTATGTTCTAGGACTTGTTAGAGCTGCTTTATTTGAAAGCTTCGTAACAATCTAAAGAACATCTAATAACTGATAAACTAATACTGTTGTGGTTACTGAGTTCCTTAGAAGACTGAACAAGAAGTCATATCGATTAGCTAACATTTCTAGAGAATACTAGTATACTTAGTACTGACTGAAATTCTAAGAATAGAATATACAAAAACATTAACTTCTTTTCATGTATCTGTACGACATTCAATTCGGGTAAAATTTACCATAACAAAATAATATTCCTCTCTAGTTCACAATCATACAAGGATAAACTCAAATCACAATAAACTAGGGAGAAGATAATACTACGAAATCCAAATCGAAAATATAACAATCATATGCTAGGGTGATAACAAATAGCAAGACAATTGGAGTTTAGGAACACCCATAATTTATCTGAAAGATAACCCGAATTCATGATTCATGCAGGGCTAGAATAGAATAGGTTTCTGAGGGAAATTATTGGGACACAAGGATAGAAACATTCCTTGTTGAAATCCCACATACCTAGAGTAGCAAACCTAGGGGAAGAAGTTCTTGGAATCTGGAGAAGACACGGAACCTAGCTCTTGCTGGAAAAACACCCTGCATTCTTATGTTTGGTCTCTGAGAGATTCTCTGAGAAAATGGGGGACAAGAATCGACTAAATCCCCTTAACCCCTAAATATTTAACCTAAAATACATAGTTTAGGAGTTAAAAGGGTGGGAAGTTGCAAAAATACCCCTAGAATTTCGACTGCTAATATTCCACTACTAGTCACCACGAGGGACCTAACAAGTCCATAGGTCACTGGGTGACTCGTGGTCTTCTCTCGTTTCCACTGGAAACTTTCCCCTTTCTGAGCTTATTTTGATGACTTCACTAAATGATTTGTCATGTCTCCCAATGTATCATTCCACCACATGTTAAGTCTTCTTGAAATTCAAGTTGTCATCTATGCATCACACCTAACGAGACACCTAACAACTTTTTAGGTGTCACGACAACTCATTGCAACCACCCATCGTCACTATTGGAATTTTCCTTCTTCTATCCTTCCCAGGTGATGAATCATTTGATGAGTCATGAAGTGGAACCACGACTTGTCCCCCAACTCGTTAAGTGCCCGAAAATCCAAACTTTTACCAACTGATGCACACACAACGGGTCACTTAACGACCCTTTAGGCCACATAACAGGTCACTCAATGAATCATTTTATGACTTGGTGTAGATTTTCCTGCTTTCTTCATATCAGTTCTCAGGTAAGATCTTAGGGACTTTTGTGGTGTTACAATATCTCCCCCTTGTGAACATTCATCCTTGAATGTAGAATAAGCATACTGGAAGGATGGGGAGGGAATTGAAATCTCAAAAATGAACAACTATAGCTGAAAACTTGATGGAGTGACTGACTCCAGACGGGGATACATGACTGAACTAAGATAGATATACTAATTGAATTCATGCAACTAGGGTGCATATTGAAACATGAATAGAGCTGATATGTATGGAACTGAATGGAGTACTGAGGAGGAATTTAGTACCTGATGCTTAATCTGAGCTAGAAGGGAATAAGTGAGAGTATTTAGCCATCATGTCTGCTTCTGCTTCCCATGTAGTTCCCTACACTAGCTAGTTCCTCCATAACACCTTTACTGAAGTGATTTCCTTGTTCCTCAACTTAAGAACTTGACGGTCTAGGATCTAAGCTGTAACTTCTTTGTGAGAGAGGCTTTCCTTTATCCCAACATTCTCTAGAGGCACTATTGAAGTCAGGTCACCAATGCATTTCTTAAACAAGGACACATGGAAGACTTGGTGTACCAATGCTAACTCCGCAGACAACTCCAGCTCATAAGCCACATTGCCAATGCATCTCAGGATCCTGTAAGGGCCAATATATCTAGGGCTGAGATTTCCTTTCTAAATCTCATCAGCCCTTTCGTAGGAAAAATTTCAGGTATACCCAGTCATCTACTACAAACTCTAACTCCCTTTTTCTTACATCTGCATACGATTTCTGTTGTATTTGAGCTATTTTAAGCCATTCCCTGATGATTTGAACCTTCTCCATGGCCTCATGTACTGAATCAGGTCCTATCAAAGTAGCTTTTCCAACCTCAAACCACCCTATAGGAGACCTGCACCTCCTACCATATAATGCCTCAAACGGAGCCATCTGAATGCTAGAGTGGTAGCTATTGTTTTATGCAAATTCAATGAGAGGTAGGTGATCATCCCAATTTCCATTGAAATCAATCAAGCAAGCCTCAACATATCCTCAAAAGTTTGAATTATCTGCTCAGCCTGGCCATCTGTCTATGGGTGAAAAGTTGTGCTGAGCTTGACCTGAGTACCATGTCTTTTCTGAAAAGACTTCCAGTAATGCGAGGTGAACTGAGTACCCCTCTCTGAAATGATGGAAAAGGGAATCCTGTATGGTCTAGCTAACTCCCCGATGTACAGTCTAGAATAATCCTCTATTGAGTGTGTGGTATTAACTGGTAGGAAATGTGCCGACTTAGTCATCTGGTCTGCAACCACCCAAATTAAGTCATGCTATCAGCGAGTATGAGGTAAGTTTATGATGAAGTCCATATTCACTTCTTCCCACTTCCAAGTAGTAATGCTAATATCCTGAGTCATACCCCAGGTCTCTGATGTTCAACCTTGACTTGCTGGCAATTTCAACACTTAGCCACAAATTCTACAATGTCCTTCTTCATGCCATCTTGGTGGCACTTGGGTGGATGGAGTACCTGGTGTTGTGAGCTTCCATTAGTATCTTCTACATCAAATCATCTACATCTGGAACACCCAACATGCCCTGGTAATGAAGCACATCATCTCCCCCTATGGAGAATGCTTCCACCTCATTCCTTCGGACTGCTTCCTTCAACTTGAGAAAAATTGGGTCTTTATCATGCTTTGACTTAACCTCTATCACCACGGAGTATTCTAACCAACTCTAAACTACAACTCCATTTTTTTCTGAGTCAATGAACTAGATCCCTAATAGACCCAGTCAATGAACATCTCTAACCAGATCCTTCTTACTATCCTCAACATGAGCAACACTCCTTATAGACAATCTCCTGAGGGCGTCAGCCACTACATTGGCCTTACCTGGGTGATACAAAATGCTCATGTAGTAGTATTTCCACAACTCTAACCACCTTCTCTGACACAGATTTAGGTTTTTCTGGCTGAACATATACTATAAACTCTTGTGATTAGTAAAAAAAATCCATATGAACCCTATAGAGATAGTGTCTCCAAATTTTCAAAGAGGACGCTACCGCTGCTAATGCAAGATTATGAGTCGGATAGTTCTTCTCATAAATATTGAGCTATCTAGAAGCATAAGCTATGACATTTCCATGATGCATCAGAACATAATCGAGGCCAATTCAGGAGGCATCACAATAGATCACAAACCCGTCTAAACCTTTTGGCAGAGTCAAAACAGAGGCTGTAATGAGTCGAGTCTTAAGCTCCTGAAATATCTTTTCACACGAATCATACCATTAAAACATCACCTTATTCTAAGTTAATTTTGTAAAAGGGGAGTCAACGGAGGAGAATCCTTCTTCGAACCACCTATAATAATCGGCTAAGCCCAAGAAACTCTTAATGTTTGATGGAGAAGTGGGTCTTGGCCAGTCCTTGATTGCCACTATCTTTTGAGGATCCACCTGAATACCCTCTCTAGAGACCACATGGCCGAGGAAGGCTACTAATTTTATCCAGAATTCATACTTGTTGAATTTGGCAAACAACTAGCGATCCCTGAGAGTCTGCAAAATTATTCTCAGATGGTCTGCATGCTCCTACTTTATTCTGGAGTAAACTAGAATATCGTCTATATAGACAATAACGAACATGTCTAGGTATGGATTGAATACCTTATTCATCAAATCCATATAAGTTGCGGGAGCATTGGTTAGTCCAAAAGATATAACTACAAAGTTATAGTGACCATACTTAGTTCTGAAGGCTATTTTTGGAATGTCATATTCTCTGACCCTGAGCTGGTGATATCCAATATGAGGTCTATCTTGGAGAAACAACTAGCTCCCTGAAGTTGGTCAAACAAGTCATCAATTCTCAGTAGAGGATACCTGTTCTTGTCTGTGACTTTGTTTAGCTGACGGTAGTCAATGCACATTCTAAGTGTACCATCTTTCTTTCGCACGAATAGGACTGGGGCACCCCATGGGGAGATACTGGGTCTGATGAAGTTCTTTTCTAGAAGGTCTTTCAGTTGTTCCTTCAACTCCTTCAGCTCAAATGGAGCCATTTTTTAAGGAGGAATAGAGATGGGCTGGGTATCTGGAAGAAGGTCTATACGAACTTTATCTTCCGCTCGGGAGGGACTCCGGGAAGATCTTCGCGAAACACATTATGAAACTCACTTACAATTGGAATTGAATGAAGTATCTAGGTCTCAGAACTAGAATCTTTGACCCTAACCAGGTGGTAGACGTACCTCGTAGTGATCATCTTTCTATCCTTATGGTATGAAATGAAACGACCCTTAGGCGCTAAAGTACTGCCCTTCTACTCTAGGACTGACTCATTAGGAAATTGAAACCTGATGACCCTGGTTTTGCAATTAACTGAGGCATAGCAAGAATATAGCGAGTCCATGCCAAGAATAAGGTCGAAGTCTACCATGTATAGCTATACTAGATCAACTAAGGTGACTTTATGACACACTATGATCGAACAATCCTTATACACCTGGCTATCTCTAGTTGACTAACCAACCAGACTAAATACTAAAAATGACTCTGAGAAGATTTTTGGACTTATATCAAATTGGATAGCAATGAAAGGAGTCACGACAAAAAATGTGGGTCCTGTTTCTATAAAGCATACACATCTATCTAAAAGAGATGTAACATACCAATCACTACATCAAGTGAGTTCTCCTGGTCCTAACGGGAGGATAAAACATATAAACAGTTTTGGCGCTGACCTCCACCTGTACTTGAGGTAGCACCCTGTTGAGCTGGATGACCTGGAAGAGCTATAGATATAGTGGACTGGGCATTTCCTCATCCTGCTGATGGGAAATCCCTCAATCTATGACCTAGCTGGCCATACCCAAAACAACCATCTTTGCCCAAAAGGCATTCCCCCGATTGATTCTTTCCACACCTAGGACATGCTAGAAACATGTGGCTACTGGAGACATGGCTATGGGATTGGGAGCCTGATGTCCCACCCCTCCTATCCTTACGAGGCCTAGAAGATAGAGCACTGGGTGAAGAAGGTGTTGGAGTCCTCTGCTGCTACTGCTTCTGTGAGCGATTACCATCGCTTGACCTCTATTGGAAATACTCAAACTAACCTATTCTGGCTCATTTACTCTCCCTATCTATCTCCTTCAATTTCTCCGCCTCTATTTGCTGTGCATGGATGATGAGACTGGAGAGGTTTATGTCTTTGATAAGCATGGTGGTCCTGTATTCCTTGAACACCAAGTTTGAGAATCCATTAGCGAATTTGAGAATGAGAGCCCTCAGTTCGGTGACCATTTCTGGAGCATATCTCGACAGTTGAGTTAATTTTAATGCATACTCCTATACTGTCATATTGTTCTTCTTCAAGTTCATAAATTAGCAGCCTTAGCTTCCGTTAACTACCAGGGAAGCCTGTCCAAGAACACCATAATGAGCTCATCCCATTCCATCAAACCTGCACCATTCTTCCTTTCCTCCTTCCATTGTTTTTAGCAAATCTAAGCTACCCCTTTCAACTGATATCTAGCCAGATCAACACTTTCCGCAGAGGTAACACCCATGATTTGGGTGATCTTTTGAATCTCATCAATGAATTCTTGCGGGTCCTCATCTACTATAGATCTGTGATATGCTGGGGGATTCATTTGAGTGAAATCCCAAACTCTGGCAGTAGCTGCAGGCCCATAGTAAGGTAAACAAAAAATCCTTCTTTTTCTTTGAACCCACCCAATCAAAAATCCTCCTTTGAGAAAAGGAGAATCGAAAAAATCATATTTTCATACAATNCACAAACTACTGATTAACCTGGTTGGTCATTGGTAATGCTCAAATACACTCCTCTTTTAGAGAAAGAGCATATGCGATTGTTGCATCAAAACAAATATCCCTACGGATGCGGGGTCGAATCCCACAGAGAATTGAGTCGATAATTCAAGAGTTATAAACTAATTCAAACTAGAATGCAAAGTTGTTCCACATTTGAAAAGTAAAATTGGGGGGAAATTAAAGAGAAAAACACTATCTAATTCTAAATTAGAACTAATTGAGGGGAATTCCTATTGAAGCAATCACAAGTAAGAGGCTAGGGGCATTCTATAGATGAGATCACAACTAAATCGGGAATTTATTTAATGCCTTAAACTCAAATTATCATAGATAGCAGTGGATAATTCACATTCTCTTGTTTTTCAACCATAAGAATGTTTATGCCTTGGGTTCTTTCAAACCCCAAAGCCAATTAAAGTAAAACCACACAAGCTTGAGGAAGGTCTAGCTATTTCTAGCCTTGACCTTTAATGGAGTAAAAATGTGGGTTTTAACTATCTCTATCTTAATCCCACACACTAACACTCTAATTCCTCACTAATATCTTCTCACCCAATTCTCACCTTTCTCTTTCAGCCAAAGCAAGAAAAGTAAAGCACAATTAATGTTTGCAACCATCAATTTTAGCAATTATAACTTGGAAGAAGATAATAGATCTATAATTTAATAAGAATACAAGATCAATTTATCAAAATCCAATCAAATTAATAAACCCATCATGAATATACCTCTAGCTAGAAAATTAGTAAAACATACTTAAAGGTAGAGAGAAGATACCAAAAAGATTCCCCTCACATTCATCACATTAGCTTAATAAATTTGCTTCACAAGCTCTTACAACAATGGTGGAATTCTCCCAATTTGGGTTAAAGAAAAAGAAGAAGAAAAGCACTACCTAACTCTACAAATCTATGGTGAAAGAGATCTACCAAAAATTCTATGAAAAAGATGAAGTCTAGATGATTCAATGAGTGGTGTACAATAAAAGTTATGTAGATATCTGTACTTTCTTGTGTAATACTTTTCCAAAATTCCCTTGAAGATTATAGATGCTTTGGAGACCTTTTTGGACCCTTTTACCCTTCATTTGACGGCCTCTCCGGTGAGGAATCGGCGTTTCGCCGGTGGAAATCTACGGAGCAACAAACTTTACCCTGTTGAAGACAGTGTCCTGGCAGGGGGAACCTGCGGTTTAATGGGTGTTTATCCAGTGCATTCCGTGAAGGGATGATTTTTTATCCGGTCTGGGCAGTAGCTTCAGTGTTTCGCCCGCATTTCTCCTTTCCAGATCCGCGTTCTTCTTGATCTCAAATCTTCCATTATCTTTGACCCCTCTCCTTCATTATGCCAACTCATCAAATTTCATTTCAAACTCCATGTGTTTTGCTCGATTCCATGCTTTTTCTACTCACGTGAAGTACCTACACAAAATTCAAGAGAAAGGACATAAAATGCACATAAAGACTCGAAAACTAGGCAAAAACTCATGCTTAGGAGCCTAATGAGTTGGTAAATTTCTAACTCATCAAACCCCCAAACTTGAACCATTTCTTGTCCTCAAGTAATGCAATTTTTTATAGTTGATCAAATGAACAACATGCTATATATATGAGTTTTTGCATTAAGGGTCAATCAAGACATTCTTGCACAAGGGAACATTGCTAAAGCTTAGAGCACTATGGTAGTTGTACACAAAATCATCAAGCCTCAAGACAACCCAAACATTATACACCAACTTAAACCATGTTGCACAAGCTTTAATAGGTGACCACAATCATTAAACATATCTTGCATGCATTCATTTCATTCAAACAAGGGGCATAGTTCCTCAAAACAAGTTCAAAGAGCATCTCAAATCATTGACAATTCACATTCAAAGCTTGCCTTAAAGTTCGCTACCCGCATTTCTTAATAATACCTCTCTTTGAAAATAATTTTAAGCATGTACTCCAAGGAAAGGATGCCCCTTACAAGAAGAGAGAATCCCACACACATTTTTTTTTAGTATTTCACACAACAGGATTATAGGATAAGACAAATGCACTCACTCTCACAAAAAAATTCAAGTGCATATAAATTGACCCATAGGCTTGCCCTTCATGTATCTCGCCACTAATATAGTGCTGCTACACTCAAAATCAATTAGGACTTGTGGGTCATAATGAAGGCTAGGGGTAAGGGTAGGATAATTTTTTAGCTTTTGGTGACTAAAGCCTCCCTAATGCCTTTACACACACTTGTAACATCCCATCATCTTGTTGAGATCACTCTACCTTATTTCTCCTTGTTCATAATCTTCATCATTTGTGTAACACAAACAACCCTTATAACGTCGGTGCATTTCACAATCAGCCTTATCTTATGCAAGAGATAGCACCTTTTTACTATTCTTTCTCTTTTGATGATTCGAGGTCTTTTAATCCATCTATTCATCCATTTAATCACAATTTTTGTGCTACCTCACATTTAGGCTTCCCATTTTCCCCCTACTCTTGCAAACCCCCAAACTTAGGCTTTTGCCTCATTTCATATTCATTTCCTTATCGCTCCCTCTTTCTTGGGCTTGACACCTCCGTTATTAATTATTTCATTACAAGCCATTAGGGAGGAGGGGTGCTAAAGAGAAGGATTAAAAATGGTCATTAGGCTTGTAATGTGGTTTCCAAGAAAGGGCCCAAGGCTCAAATGTTGTCTATCAAAGATTAATGTTCAAGGAAGTCATTTTAGGTGAAGTGACTAACAAAAGAAGGCCTAAGATCATGTTCTAAGTGAAGCCTCATCTATCATTTCACATTGAATCACACATAGGACAAGTTCTAAACAGTCATGCATACACAAGAATTACACAAAAACCTCACCACACAAGGCCTCACAATTCAAGGAATTTAGAAACTTCCTTTGTCACATTAAGAGGATGACTTTTAATGAGCTAGTTATGAATCAACAAGCCAAGCAAGGAATATATAATTCATGACAAAAGAGTGCTCATTTTCACATTTAGATACCCCTCTTTTCTTTTCAAAACTCATGCACAATGCCAAGCAAGAAATATTGGCGGTACCTCATCAAACAAATGCTCAAAGCTCAACAAGACTCTAAACTTGACATTTTTCCTTAAGAAAGTCACCTCTCAATCTATCATCGGGAAGTGCCAACCCGATTTAACAACAAAAAGAGAAGAAAAATAAACCACTCATTCGGAAAGAACCGTAGTATAAATAAAACCTTTGGAGTTTATTCAAAGACTACTATCTAAAAAGGAGATACTACTAACAAGTAATGACGATATACCCTTAAGAATGATGTCACTCAATCTATCATAGGGCCATATCATGCATTACTTAACAAGTGGGCTACAAACTTCACCCCTAACACAAATAACGCATTGTCCCTGATGCACATGGTGAAACAAAACAAGAAAGGAATTGGTGAAAGAACTCCTTGGGCCTTCTACTCATAACCGGTGTTCCACTGGCGTTTTGCGCCTTTGAACCGGCGTTTCGTCGATATAACGCTGATGTGACACTGCTTAAGCAATTTTTCTTCTAGGAATTCTATTTGACATATGTGTTTCACGCATTTGAACTTCCACTTCATCGGTTTAGTGCTGGTTGCTCACTATGAATTTGGCTTCTCTCACCTTCATCACATTCCGTACCTATTGCACTCTTGCACAAAAAAACATAACATAAACATCAAGTAAAACAAAACAAAAGTAAAAAGTAAGAACAAAAAGTAAAATCACTTGGGTTGCCTCACAAGAAGCGCCTTAGTTCACATTGTGGCTCGACGACTTCAACTTCACCACTTTTCTCTCCACTTTGAGCATTTGAATCGCACCCCTAGCTTCTTATCTATTCTTCTACTTTTCTTGAGGGGTGGTGGTGTAAGCATCAATGGACCAAGAAATGGATGTTGCATCTTGTGTTTCTTGGCCCTTAAAGGAGGGAGGTTCTTTGGCCTTGTTGGCATTGCATACTCTAAGATTAAGCCACCTTGATCTTCCTCCTCATCTTCCTCCATTGACTTGGTCTCCTCAGTCTCCATTTTGTCAACCAAGTTCAATGTTGAAAAATGATAAGAGGGCAGTCTAAGTCGCTCCCCTTTCAAGCATGCTTCTTTCTTGAACTCCTCCTTTTCAAGTGCACTAGAGTCCTTGAGTGTGATTTGTTGGATGTAATTTGGAGACTTTAGTGTCACTTCTTCAACCTTGGCATCTTGTATTTTACAATGTTGGTTGGTTGGCACACATCTATGACTTCTTCAACACTTACCTTGACTCCTTCTTTATCATCATTTTGAGCTTCCTCCCAAGAGTCAAGTTGAGCTATCCCCATTGTTCACTTCTTATTGTTAGGCTCCTCAATATCTCCTCCGCTTTTTATTTTAGACTTTCACAGCTTTCTTCTTGAGGAGTTGATGATTCCATGGGCATGGAGGGGTTTTCATTCTTTTCCGCATTAGACTCCTGCTCCATAAAGGCCTGGAGCATGGCTTCCATATGCCCACATGTATTTCTCGTCCCATCTCTTGCCATGACTTCATTCCCTTCAAACTTAGGAGCACAACTTCTACCATAGCCACTATAACGAGAAGTGACCCCATTTGGGAATCCATCCCAATGTCTCCCATGACTACCACATAATGTGCATCTATACCCATCATAGAAAGGAGAAGGTGGACTCATCTCCCTTCTAGGGGCATATTTGCAATCTTGCCAATAGTGTGGTCCTCCACAATAGGAAAATGGGTCATTATAATAAGGGTTTCCACTAAGAAATCTCCTTTCATTCCATGATTCCATCATTTAACTACAAACAAACAAAAAGAAAAGCAAAAATAAAAGCAAAACAAAATGTAAAACAAAAATGCAAAACTAGTTCAAATCAATAAATAACTAACGTCTTATCACAACTCAATTCCCCGGAAAAGACGCCATTTTTGATAAATCTCAAATATACTCCATATTTTGAGAAAGAGCATGTTCGATCGTTGCATCAAAACAAATATCCCGACGGATTTCGGGATCGAAGCCCACGAAGAATTGAGTCGATAATTCAAGAGTTATAAATTAATTCAAACTAGAATGCAAAGTTGTCCCACATTTGAAAAGTAAAATTTGGGGGAAACTAAAGGGAAAAACACTATCTAATTCTAAATTAGAACTAATTGGGGGGAATTTCAGTTGAAGCAATCACAAGTGAGAGGCTAGGGGAATTCTATAGATGGAATCACAATTAAATCGGGAATTTCTTTAATACCTTAGACTCAAAATTATCATAGATAGTAGTGGATGATTCACATTCTCTTTTTTTTTAATCATAAGAATGTTTATGCCTTGGGTTCTTTCAAACCTGAGAGTCAATTCAAGTACAACCACACAAGCATGAGGAAGGACTATCTATTTCTAGCCTTGACCTTTAATGAAGTGAAAATATGGGTTTTAACTATCTCTAACTTAATCCCACACACTAACACTCCAATTCCTCACTAATATCTTCTCACCCAATTCATACCTTTCTCTTTCAAGCAAAACAAGAAAAGTAAAGCACAATTCATGTTCGCAACCATCAATTTTAGCAATTATAACTTGGAAGAAGATAATAGATCTATAATTCAATAAGAATGTAAGAGCAATTTATCAAAACTCAATCAAATTAACAAACGCACCATGAATATACCTCTATCTAGAAAATTAGTAAAGCATACTAAAAGGTAAAGAAAAGATACCAAAAGGATTTCCCTCACATTCATCACATTTGCTTAATAAACTTGCTTCACAAGATCTTACAACAATGGTGGAATTCCCCCAATTTGGGTTAAAGAAAAAGAAGAAGAAAAGTACTACCTAACTATACAAATCTATGGTGAAAGAGATCTACCAAAAATTCTATGAAAAAGATGAAGTCTAGATGATTCAATGAGTTGTGTAAATTGAAAGTTATGTAGATATCTGTAATTTCTTGTGTACAAATTTCCCCAAATAATCTTGAAGATTCTAGATGCTTTGGAGACCTTTTTGGACCCTTTTACCCTTTATTGGATGGCCTCTCTGGTGAGGAACGCCGGTGGCAATCCGCGGAGCACCAAACATTAGCTGGTTGAAAACAGTGTCCTGGCAGGGGGGGACCGGTGGTTCAATGGGTGTTTTAGCCGGTGCATTCAGTGAAGGGATGGTTTTTTAGCCGGTCTGGGCAGTAGCTTCGGCGTTCCGCCCTTCCAAATCCGCGTTTAGCCGATTGAAAGCATGTCTTTGCACCTCTTTTTGATCTCAAATCTTCCATTATCTTTGGCCCCTCTCCTTCATATGCTAACTCATCAAATTTCATCTCAAACTCCATGTGTTTTTCTCGAGTTCATAATTTCTCCACTCACATGAAGTACCTACATAAAATTCAATAGAAAGGGCATAAAATCCACATAAACGACTCGAAAACTAGGCAAAAACTCATGCTTAGGAGCCTAATGAGTTGGTAAATTTCCAACTTATCAGTCATTGCCTAGGATAGCATCTGATAGTAGCCAGGAATTCTGTGTGGGACATCTAGTCATCCTGAGGGGCTGCGGGAGCTGGTTGAGCTAGCTGGTTAGCATTTTTGGTCCTCTTTCGTTTTCCCTTTTCAGAGGCATTGTTAATTGAAAAGGGTAAAGCATGAATTAGGATGATAACTTTAGAGATAAAACTCTATGCATGATAAGAATCATGAAGAAAAGGAAATTTTTCTAAAAATGTCTCGTATCCTCCCCCTCATAAGTGTGGCATACTTTAGACCTATGAAAAAGACTCTACTTGGCGCAGCTTTCAGACATCTTAGGATACTCTAAACCTGATGCTTTGATACCAAGTTTGTCACGATCAGAGTTCACACCCTGGACACAACTCAGTACTTAGGATCACAGGTTAACCCGAGAAAACCCTGGTAAAGCATATGTCTACTAAGACTGATCTATTAAAAATAATCATAGAAAAGAAGAAGCTGACAAAAGAAATAAACTAATATTGAAAAATGAAAACATTTGAACCCAAGATGAAACTATAGTTACTGTCTGAAAGCCCTCTAAAAATGAACTGATGAGTTGTTGGGATAAGCCCCCAGCTAATTCTAATGTCTGAAACTAAAGCAAAATAATAAAATTGAATATGGAACTTCGGCCCTCGGAAAATGTGGACTCACCACTAAAGCAGCTGGGATATCGCCGAGAGAGTCTAGCTGCGGTGCTGTAGTTCGGTACCTGAGCCTTTATCATAAAATGATATAGCACAAAAAGTATGCGTCAGTACTTTGAATATACTGAGTATGCGAGAAGAAACTAAAATATACATATATATACTAGGTAATAATAAGCTGAACTGTAATACTACAGATATGGACTGAAATATGAAGGTCTAAACTAGAATGAGAATCGTGATTATACTGGACTGAGTTGTACTGTGGGAGAGACTACAACCGATATATAACCATGTGATATAAACATGGAGTCTGATGTATACACCCATTGGAGAAGGCCAATTGTACCTTGCCAGGGTATAGTAGTTGAACTGAGTGATCATTGTCTAGGGCCCATTCGGGCTAATAACCCACGGAGGCAACATAGTTCCGGGAACCTGGGTGCATTGAACCCCGGCCCACTCGATGTCAAGTACTACTCCTACAAGAGTTCCTAAATGTGTCCAACAGTGATAATAGCTCAAAACGAATGTCATAAGACTTAAGTCAGAACTACTTATCTAAAAGTTTTCTGAGAATCTAAGGATCTGAAAGAAACTATGTTCTAAGACTTGTTAGAGTTTCTTTATCTAAAAGCATCGTAACAGTCTAAAGAACATCTAATAACTAATAAACTGATACTGCTGAGGTTATTGAATTCCTCAAAAGACTGAAAAGAATTCAAACTAATCAGCTGACATTTTTGGAGAATACTAGTATACTGAGTACTGACTAAAATTCTAAGATAGAATATACTAAAACATTAACTTCTGTTCATGCATCTGTATGAACATTCTTAATTCAGGTAAAATTTACCATAATAAAATAACATTCCTCTTTGAGTTCTAAATCATACAAGGATCAACTCAAATCACAATAAACTAGGGAGAATATCATACTATGAAATCCACATCGAAAATATAACAATCATATGCTAGGGTGATAACAAATAGAAAGACAATTGGAGTTTAGGAACACCCATAATTTATCTAAAAGATAAACCTAATTCATGATTCTTGTAGGGCTAGAATAGAAAAGGTTTCTGAGAGAAATTATTGGGACACAAGGATGGAAACATTCCTTGTTAAAATCCCACATACCTGGAGTAACAAACCTCGGGGAATAAGTTCTTGGAATCTAGAGAAGAAACAAAACCCTAGCTCTTGCTGGAAAAGTACCTTGCATTCTTACGTTCGGTCTCAGAGATTCTGTGAGAAAATGGGGGAGAAGAATTGACTAACTCCCCTTAACCCCTGAATATTTACCCCAAAATGACTTAGTTTAGGAGTTAAAATTGCAGAAGTTACAAAAATACCCCTGGAATTTGGACTACTAAAATTCCATTGCCAGTCACCACGAGGAACCTAACGAGTTGTTAGGTCACTGGACAACTCGTGGTCTTCTCTCATTGCCACTGGCAACTTTCCCCTTTCTGACCTTATTTTGATGAATTCACTTAACGATTTGTCATGTCTCCAACGGATCGTTCCACCTTACATAAAGTCTTTCTGAAATTCAAGATGTCATCCATGCATCACACCCAATGAGACACCTAACGACTTGTTAGGTGTCACGAGGACTTGTTACGACCACCCATCATCACTACTGAAATTTTCCTTTTTCCATCTTTCCCAAGTGACGACTCACTTGACGAGTCGTGAAGTGACACCACGACTCATCCCCTAACTCATTAAGTGCCCAAGAAATCCTAACTTTTATCAACTGATGCACACACAATGGGGCACTTAACAACCCATCAGGTCACATAACAGGTCACTCAATGCCTCATTATATGACCTGGTGCAGATTTTTCTGCTTTCTTCATATTAGTTCTAGGTCAGATCTTAGGCACTTTTCGGGTGTTACAGTCCTACATCTCTTTGGCAGTGTCATAGGTGGAGATCTTGTCATATTCAGATCCACTAACTACATAATCAAGAAAACTAAAAGCTCTGTGTTAGTTTGAATTACCTCTTTTTTCTCTTTGGTGACTTCAAAGGTTTCCAAGTCAATTTGTATAGTTGAAAATACTCTAGGGATAGGCTTCTTCCCTTTCTTTATCATTACCCATACTTGAAAGTCATTTACTTGGATAAAAATCTTTGAAATGTTCTTTCTCATGATTTTTTCTCATGATAGTAGTATTGTCCATTGAAGTAAGGAGGTCTTGGTATTGAGTGTCCATTGACCACGAGCAAAATAGCATGCCCGAATGACGCTTGATAACCTAAATTAGTCTTGTTTATTCAAGTTATTTTATACATTTTCATGCATTTTATATGAATGTGAAGATATGTGCTAAACCAACATGATTAGCTCTTGTTTTGTAGGTTTTGATGACTTTGAAGAGCTAATCCATGAGTTGGTGAAGTAGAGGCTTGGAAGCGAATTATGAACGACTAAGAAAGAGAAGGCACAAACAGCTCCACTCACGATAAGGGGCATATTTATATGCCAAATTGATACTCAAACGTATAGCTTTGCCTTGTTTGTCCAAAAATTGTACATTCTCATGTAAAATGTACGGAAGTGTGATTTTTATACTAACCATGATTAGCATTGTTTTATGGTGAGCCACACTTTTATGGAGTTAAATGACATGTTGGGAGAAATCGGAGATGAACTCAGAACGAGCAAGGAAGGTGTGGAGAAGCTAGGAATTCAAGGGCTCCGCGATGGAGCCGTGACACGCCGCTATCGCGGATGCACCGCTTGGGAGTTGCAAATTGAGAAATCTGTATGAGGGTCCGCGATCAAGCCGTGACACGTTGGAATTCATCATCCTTGCACCTTGACATTCCAGCGAGGGTCCGCATTGCACCCGTGGCACGCCGGGCATGCCCGTCGCATGCCGTGCCACGTTGGGAGCAATTACCTCGGGCGGCCAATTCCGTGAGAGCCCATGGCGCACCGTGTCACGAGGCGCTGGGCTCGCGATGCACTCCGTGACACGTTGCTTGTTATTCCGGGAAAAATTATCCCTAGTATAAATAGAACACTTAGGTTCATTTTTAATTATTCTCGACTTGGTGGAGCAAGAACGGGTTAAGGTGCAGCTTTGAGGACGAAAATTCTTAGGGTTTTCTATCCCTTTCTTCTTCCTTTCAATTGTTTGCATGATTTCCATTCATTTAATGATGTTCAATCCACAAATGAGTGGCTAATTCCCTTTCTGTAGCCGAGGTTAGGAACTATTGTATTGAAATGTACATATTGATTATCTGTTTTTTTATCTTTTCTTCTATGGTTGTTCTAGTTAATTCTTGTTCTTACTACGTTAATATCCGCCAATGTTAATGTAAATCCAAAAAGTCCGACATTTCACCCGAGAGGGCAAGAACCTGAAAGTTGTGAATTAATAGGATATGATCTTTCTGGTTTGGGGAAAATTGGGAATTGATTTACCTTCGTGGATAGAAATATACCCGAAAGCCGATTAGTCAAGTGTGGAATCTCCGCTTCTGCATAAGAACATGAATTTCTTCTTATCAGCGTAAATGTAGGTGGAAGGTTCATGATTCTTAAGTTGGGTTAAATACTTAATCCATAGGCATAAGTTCGACTAGCAACCGAGAAAGGATAAACCATGTAGATCAATAATTAGTTTTTACATGTTCAAGTAGCTCTCAAAGATGCTCACATTCATAGTTCGACTAATTGTATAGATATCTCACTTTAGTATAAAAATAGTTTCTAAAATATAAAAACTCTTGTTTACACTGTTGTCTTCATTATTATAGTTTTAGTAAATTAATGACTTGAAAAGGTTTCACCGTAGTCCACCCTGGGTTCCGAGCATTCCTATTTTAAAAGAGCCACTATATTACTTAATGAATTCGGGCATACTTGCAGCTCATCACCGCGCCGGAACGTGCCAGCCAGCAAGCGTAATACAACAAAGCCCACCCGCACGGGCAACGCAAGACGGCAGTCGGCCGCCGGCTACGGAGGTGCCAACGCGCGCCTAAGCAAATAAGGGACACGTCACACGCGGCAGGTGCCGCCGAGAGCCTATTTCGTGTGATTTCCAAGTGAGTTCGCTGCCTCCGTGTCACAGCGGCAGTGCTCCGCGATACACTCCGTGACACGAACCGTTCCACGACAAACAAATTATGCAGGTTCTCCATTTACTATAAATAGGACCCTTAGCTCCTAATTCCATTTGGTCACGATTTTATTCTCGAAATACCTAGAGTGAAGGGAGAAGTGGGAGAGAATTACCTAGGGTTTGGAAAAATTCCTTCTCATCTACCAAACTGTAAGTATGTAGTTTAGAGTAGTTTATCAGTAGTGGGTAGACTAGTTTTATTTTAACATGAATGGCTAGAACCCTTTCTCTAGGTTGAAGCCATGAATTATGATTGTGATTTTAAGAAATTGTGGAATTAAGTTATTGGTTGTTGTTTTCGCTTTGCATTCTCGATTATTGGTTGGTTTTTATGATTGATCACCATGAAAGAATATTTGTTAACTTGGGTAATATCTTGAGAAAACATTACCTAGGTCAGACATGAGAATGTGAGGAGCATGTTTCAGATCTCTGGGAGAGAGTTTCAGGTTCTGTGATAGAAATATGAATACCTAACACCGTGCCCGGTTGACACACGGGGGTTATGAAAGACCAACTTGGGATGTCACATCACCACTCGAAGAAGTAGTGTGAGGCTAAGTTGAGTTAAATGGTTAGACGCACGAAAGTCCCTAATCGTTTCCCCACAAACCACAACATAATTAATTGCCCGCGACTAGAAATTAGCATCCTCACTCACAATGATGCGTTGAGGCTAGATTGCCGGGTTTAGAGGCTCGAAAGACCATGAACATGAAATTCTAATTATGTGAAATAACAATTGATAGTTCCATGCTTAACCCATTGCAAATCATAGTCTCGCATGATTAACTCAGTTATGACTCTATGTTGCTCCCAGAGGCCTCTTGTAATATTTTGTTGACCCAAACTAGACTTAATTATTCTCAATCGAAATGTATATAACCAACATTTTAGGTATTTAAAAATCACACTAGAAATATGGATAGTTAGAGGAATGGATCTAGTCCCCGTGGGCCTCGACAACTGCCCTTAAAAAAGAGCCACTATATTACTTGCACGACTCCGCATACTTGGCGGACGCGCCGATGAAAAAGAGTCGTCAAGGTTTTTGCGACGTTGCTCTGGGACTCGGCGAAGTTTTGATAATTTATCTATTTCAGTGATTTTTGAATTTCTTAAGTGTTGAGAAACATGGTCTTAGGTCTGATTATTTGCAGTGACAAAGTTGTCTCGCCGAGTCGGGGTTAGAAATAGAGAGCTTGTGGAACCATTGCTTGAACTCCGAACGTGTCAACCATTTGCGAAGGAGAGTAGCTCTCGAGCAAAAGATGAAGAGAATTCAAGAAAAGGTACAACAACAACCACCCAAGTAGACAAGCAAAATTATCATCGAAGGCAATTGGCAGCCGCATCGCCGTATGGCCATCTAATTAGCCACTTAATGCACTCTAGTATCCGTGAACCGAGCCTCGGAGGGAACTTTCTTTGAGCTAAACCTTAATATGGTGCACTGTTAAATTCTAGTGGCCGCCCACCGGAAATGGCTCATGAGGACCCGTGAAGCAAAGACTTGCGAGCTTTCTTGAGATAAGTGACACGTTTGTCCTCACCGACGTGCTGTCCACAGATGTCCGATCACCCTCTTCCCATTTTCTAATAAGTTGGGAGAGGCGAAAAAGTGGCCGAAGGCCGAGCCACCGAACTCCATAATCTCATGGAATGACTTGGCTAAGAAGTTCCTTATCGATTCTTTCCTTCGGCAAAACTGCCAAGTTGAGAAGTGAAATACCTGGCCCAAGCGTAAGCCTCGATGAGAACTTATATATGGCTTGGGAAAGTCTGGGTCATTGTTGCGAGACCTGCCCCCATCAACAAAGCAATCAAATGAAGTGCCGGCCCATATTTTGTAGAAAGTCTAGACCCACACACAAAAATATTACTAGACTCGCAATGGTGGGCAAGCCTTGGAGAAGACGATGATGAGTTGTACACTTTGTTGAACACTGCACAAGGAAATCCGCAGTGGCACAAATGAGTCATCAAGAGGGGCAGTGAAGAAGACCAGTGGTTGATAGAAGCAGAGATGGTTTGAATGCCTTGGCAACACAAGCATAGGCTTGCCTCCAACATCAAATGATGACTCGCTCAATAAACCGAGTATGCACCAACACCAGACAAAGTTAATGGGGGCCTAAGAAGCCCCTGGGGCCAGGCAAATTTTGTGGTAATACTAGGCACAATGCGACCATGGAGCCAATCCGGAATCACCAATTTTGTTGGTAATGTGCGCAGGAATCCGAATTTTGGGAACAACTCCAACAGAAACGCATGGCCAATGTAATTTTTCTTGGGGTGGAAACCAAAAGCAGGAATTTTATGCAACCTCAACAACATCAAGACGTTGTAATAGGCATTGATGGGCATAGTACTGCATTGAGGAAACACTGCAGAAAATGCCATGGAGACCTGTAATCAAGCAGCGTAAAATCAAAGCAGGATGGCAAAAGACTTAATGAATCGCCATAGCCACCCGCAATCTTGAAAACAAGTGGGTCAAATAGCAATGCCAAAACATGAGGCCGCAAGGGATTACCAAGACGCAGCTCCTAACCCTGAGCATCAATGCCACTCGCCCAAAGGTATGCGTTTAGTCAATACAGCTGGGCCTAAAGAGTGTAGAAAGGAGGTGCAAATGAGTTGGTAAGACCAGACCATCCACCGATATTGGAGAAAATCGTAGAGGCCGACAACAACATGCGCAATCTTCATTTCAACAAGACAGGACCACCACTCACCCTTCCCTTAGAGATTCGAAGAGCAAGGAGGAGGAATGTTTTTAAAAGTCTCAAAGGAGAGTTTCAAAGAACTTCATATAAATTTTCCCTTATTGATGTCTTGCATGGAATGCCCAAGTATGCTAAATACTTGAAGGACGTGATGGCTAACAAAGTTAGATTGGTGGATGTCCAGACCGTAGCACCGATCGAGGAGGCAACATGTGGTATTGAGCAAAATGCCAAAAAGCTTAAAGACCCCGGGAGTTTTACCTCCCCATACAAATTGGTAAAGCCGAAGTGCTCCGACTTTGTGTGATTTAGGGGCAGCAGTTAACCGAATGCCCCTATCCTTATTCAACACTCGGGGTTGGGAAACCGAGGCCGAAGGTTGATGCCGTAACCGCCGACAAGTCGCGAGTGACACCTGATGGAATCATAGAGACCTTCTCATCAAAGTAGGTAAATTTATTATACCGTTGATTTTATTATTTTAGATTTTCAAAGAACTTAAAATTCCCTAATCTTGGGACGGCCATTCTTGGCCACCTGAGGAGCGAGATCGACTTGAAAGAAGGGACCCCGAAAATGAGACTGAGGGGATGAAGGAGAAACCTTCCGCGTATACCGAAGAAATAACCCATCCACACACTACAAAACCTTTGTCAAGTTAGTGTTGCGTAGGATGAGTGTGGGGTGGGGGATTCCATAGGTGCATGGCCAAAGGCAATATCAAGTGTTCAGCCCAAGTCTGATAAAGGACTTCAATTGGAGAAGAAGTTGGAGAAAGGAGAACAAGAGTGGAGGTCAAGCTCTCTCTAAAATGTTAAAGAAAGGGAGATGGTTCTCAAAAGTGAACCTAGGTATGAGGATGTCCCGAAAGCACACCACGCTGCCACGACGTAAAATAAGGTGTCACTGGGAGGCAACCCAAGGGTCCTGTCAATTTGTAATTTTGATTTTTGTTTTGATTGGGTATTTTCATTTTTTGTTTGTTGTTTTTGTGGAAAGTTAGGCATGTGTAGAGGGGAATTCCGAGTACCCTTAGATGAGGAAGCTAGGAAGCATGGAAGAGCAAAAGGGCCTAATTACCCGCTGGGCAAATCAGGAAAACATGCTTTTTTAGCTAGGCCTAAAGGCCTCGTGGAGTATTTCACCCTCTTGAAATGTTAATTTGATGCTATGAATTTTTGAATGATGAAAAAAATGAAAAAATAAAAAAATTTCAATTGAAAATTTCAAAATTTTTTGCGGCTTAACAAATTGTTGGTGAATGTAATGCTTGTGTGAAAAATTGAAAAATTTTGAAAATTTTTAAAGCAGTCACATGACTTCATCACCCTTGGTTTTTCTTTTCGATTCTTTTCCGACTGGGGGTCTTTGAACCAAGAATAAAATTTTTATTTATTTTATTTTTATTTGTCTCGTATATAATGTTTCTACCAGAGTTAGGACTCGTTCGACGATGGATGGCCGACTCACCGTCTTGAGGAAAATTAGTCGATAGATGTCAGGTTTTTGAAACCGTAGCTAAGGGATGCTTGATGTTCTTGTTATGTGCTGTACATGATGGTGAGATGCAAGTATGTTCATTGTTGAAGCATGCAAGTGTATAACTTTGTTTGAGACACTTAGGCTCTTGAATGTGACTCATTATAATTGAAGCTTAATGTTTGAATTCTTGTGATTAATGAGTAAGAGTCTCATGTGGAATGTGTCTTTGAATTGGAGCATGCCATGAGTGTAAGGTTTTTGAGTATTCTATGCTATCACTGTCTAGAACTTGCTCGGTGTGTGTAAGGAAACGAAATGAAGGATTGTGAATTGTAGGAAATGATTTAGGCATTTCTTTGAATTAACTTAATCTTATCCCTCGTTTACCTACCTTGAGAAATTAATCCTAGTTAGCCCCGTTGAGCCTTGAGCCTATTCTTGATAGTCAAAGAACATAATCTTAATCCTTTTCTTTCATTAACCGTGAATTTGATCCAAAGCTCCTAAGCGCTTGAAGAAGAAAATCTGAAAGAGTAAAGGAGTGAGAAGAATGAAAAGAAAGGAAAAGTAGCAAGTTGTAGAAGTTGAGAAAAGGACAAAGGTGCACTTATGTGAAAGTGGTTGATCATTAGTAAGGAGTAAGAAAATGATTTAATGAAAAGTTGCTTATGGAACTCTTACCCATAAGTCAAGAGTGCATAAATAAAGGGGAAACAAAAGAGGAAAAAGAAAACTACCAAGGATAAAAAAGTGAAGTAAGGAAGGGAAGTTCAAGAATGAGGGTGTGATGTATTGAAAGCGCTTAGGAAAGATAGTCACTATTACTGGCCATAATAGTACCCCACTGTATCCGGAAGTTACATTACAAACCTACAAAGTCCTACTTGATCTTACATTCATACATCCTCAAATTAGTGGAGTAAAACACTAAGGGCAAGCTTATGGGTCATGACATGAAGCATGTGAATTTTTTGTGAGAGTGAGTGTAATTCTATTTATGTACCCACACATGTTGTGATGTAAAAATTGTTTTTGCGTGCGATGGGGTAACTCTCTTTCCGTGAGGGCACATGTTTAATGAAGGATATAATTCATGGGGATTTCTTAATCAGTTGATTTGCAAGGAGTTGCTAAGAGACGGAGAGCCGCATTCTGAGGTTAGGAAGTCTTGCGTGAGTTGTATTTCATTTTGATGATTAAATCATGCATGCTCTACTTTTTAGCTTGCATCTTACGTAATCATCCATAACTCGAACATCTTGCTAAATTAGTTATGTGGGGAGTCTCCATATGCATGATATGTAAAAGGGGTTGCTGGAGGACGAACAAGGCTTTAAGTGTCGGTTGTGATCACGGCAAAAATAGCATGCCCGAATGACGCTTGATAACCTAAATTAGTCTTGTTTATCTAAGTTATTTTATACATTTTCATGTGATTTTATATGAATGTGAAGATATGTGCTAACCAACATGATTAGCCTTTTGTTTTGTAGGTTTTGATGACTTTTGAGGAGCTAATCCATGAGTTGGTGAAGTAGAGGCTTGGAAGCGGAATTAAAATGTGAACGCGGCAAAGAGAAGGTGCACAAACAGCCCAATTCGCGGGTCGGCAACGTGCCACGGCAGGCAGGTTGCACACAACAGCCCACCCGCACGTTGGCAATGTGCCACGGCAGGCTGTCTGCACGACATAGAGGTTCCAACGCGCTGCCCAAGAAATAAGTGGACATGCCGCACCCGGCAGCCGCGAGGACCTATTTCTGGGTGATTTCAAAGGAGCTTTCTCGCGTTGCCTCTCAGTGTCACTGGGAGGCGTTGCTCCGTGATACACTGGGTGACATGGAACCATTCCACGATAGGCTAAATTAAGCACGTTCTCCATTTACTATAAATAGGACCCTTAGCTCCTAATTCCATGGGGTCAAATGATTTTATTCTAGAGAACTACCTAGGAGTGAAGGGAGAAGTGGAAGAACTCATGCTAGGGTTTGGCAAATTCTCTCCTCATCTACCAAACTCGTGTAAGTATGTAGTTTAGGAGTAGTTTAAATAGTAGTGTAGAGTAGTTTTATCAACATGAATGGCTAGAACCCTTCCTCTAGGGTTGAACATGAATTATGATTGTGATTTTATGATGTTGTTTCTAATTAAGTTATTGGTTGTTGCTTTCTGCCTTGCATTCGGATTGTTGGTTGTTTTATGATTGATCACCATGAAAGCATATTTGTTAGCTTGGGTAATAGCTTGAGAAAACATTACCTAGGTCAGGACATGAGAATGTGAGGAGCATGTTTGTATCTCAGAGAGAGTTTTGTGTTCAGGATAGAAATATACCTAACACCATGCTCGGTTGACACACGGGGTTATGAAAGACCAATTTGGGATGTCACATCACCACTCAAGAAGAAGTTGTGAGGATAAGTTGAGTTAAATGGTTAGACGCACGAAAGTCCCTAATCGTTTCCTCGTAAACCACAAAATAACACTGCTCCGCGACTAGAAATTAGCATCCTCACTCACAATGATGCATAAGAGGCTAGATTGCCGTGTTTAGAGAGGCTCGAAAGACTACTTAACATGCAATTCCAGTTATGTGAAATAACAATTGATAGTTCCATGCTTAACCCATTGCAAATCGTAGTCTCGCATGATTAACTGCCATGACTCTATGTTGCTCCTTGTGAGCAATTTTCTTAATATTTCAAGGATCTAAACTAGACTTAATTATTCTCAATCGAAATGTCTATAACCAATATTTTAGGTATTTAAAATCACAATAGAAATAGATAGTTAGGAGGAATGGGTCCAGTCCCTGTGGGTTCGACAATCCGGTTCTTAAAAAGAGCCACTATATTACTTGCACGACCCGTGCACTTGCGGACGCGCTCGATGTGAAAAAGAGTCGTCATCCATCTTGCAGAATAGCTCTAAAAATTTGATATGAGGCCATTTGATCTTTTTCTCACTTTATGGTTAAGTAATATGAATGAGACCTTCGCTGATGCCAATTGAGAATAAAGAAGGGGTGATTATAAAAGTATATAAACAAAAGTACGATTAGTTGACTAAAAGGATTGATCAGTCGACTGAGTCCCTGTAGAAAATGTTAGTGACAGATAAATCAAAGAGAAGATAAGAGCATAAATATAAATGAAACAGGGATTTATACTGATCCAGATCGCCAGGATGGTGCTTTTTCTAGTCTTCTTGGGTTACAAGGGTTCCCTTAAAGCTTAGAATGAAATTGAGATTACAGAGGGGGTTTCACCAACTATTTTGATGAGTAGTGATTTTGAGAGATTGATACAGCCTCTATTTGTATATCTACCTAACCCTTTTCTTTTTTTTGATATCACTGATAATTTTTTCAGATTACAATGATTGAATAAGAGTAGAATGGTACAGTTTATCAAGTGAAGTTGCACACCCTTTTTGAGTCTTATGAATCCTTTTATAGGGCTCGTGAGATGCTCCTAAGAAGATAGTAAGATCAATTCCTTTAATCTTGGTTGATAGCTCTTTAAGGGATAACCTAAGGGATTTTTCTCAATCAAATTTCCTTGATATGATTGAGGAGATGATTGGTATCTTCGACTGATTTTGACGCCTTGATCTTGATAGATTTGACAGTTTTTTCTTCCTTCTGGGGATGAAAAAGAATGATCTTCCTTTGACAGTTGTTGATGCCTTCCCTGAATCTTTCTAGAGTCTATTTGATTTGTGATTCTTTTGGATACTTTTATCTTGGCAAATTTTGAGCAGATTTATTTCCTTGTAGAGACACCGAGATTTGATCTTCTAAGAATATTAGCTGATTTTCTCCATGAATGTTGTTGAAGCTTCTATTTTTCTTGAACACTCATGTTGAATCCTTGGATGATCAATGCTATCCTTTATGATTTCTGCTGAGTTGGCTTTCCATCTTTATGGCTCATCCGTGAGATTTTTTTTGTGCTTACAAGTTAGTCTACTGATGAGTCAACTTATCCTGCATCAAGTTGAAATATTAATTTGTCATCATTAAAACAATTTAAAGATTTTAGTTCAACAAATTGATCCCCAAATTAATTGCTAATGACTGATAGATGACAATGAGTATCATTTTTTTTATTATGAAAGAGATGTATAATATATTTCAGTACCGGAAAGAAAAGGGTTAAGCTATATATGGTATACCTTTTCCCTACCATTTGAAATTAAAATGGGAAAGATACACAACATATTCACGTTAGTTATGAAATTTTGCACTTTTTTTTTATTGACATTGGAAAAAATATCAAAAGTATTATATAAATTTGTGATGATTTTTAATGAACTTGTATTAATTGTCTATGCTGTAATGATTTCGGACTTGACATACAAATTCAATTGTGAAGTCAATAATTGTATAAAGATAATTTTCTTTTTTTATCACTACATGATGTTGTGTTTAGACTTGACAAAAATACTTCATGTTTAAGGTGAAACACAAAATATAGAGCAAGATGCAAATGAAATTTGCACTTTAGTGAAGAAAGGAACAACAACAAGAATATAAAAGTTGGTGCATATGTAACTCAAAATAAAGCCGAACAATTATTGGACAAACTAAAAATAATGAAAAATCATAATTAGGTAGAATATATATTATATAGTGTGAGTACATGGATAGGGGTGTACATAATTCGGATTGTTTTGGATATTTTTTCATAGAAAATTAAATTAATTGTATCAAGGTTTTTAAGTCAATAAACTAAATCAAACCAATAAAAATTAAATTTTTTAACCTCGGGTTTCTCAGATTTTTCGAGTTTAATTGAACTTTTGTCCAATAAAGTCTTCATACAAACTTATAACTTATACTTAATATTTCTTTAATCTATTTCTTTAATCCTAGTAATAACTATCTAAGATATTTCATAATTAAGAAAATAACACAAAATATGAGATGAGTGATGATATTATACTAAAATATTCAATAAAAAAAGATAATGAAATCGAATAAAATAAATGTTGCTAATTAATAAGTTATTATAAAAATGATCTTACTCTAAAAGTACTAAGTCATGCCAAATAAAGTACGACTAATGAGTATTAATTATATTATAAATTTTTAAATAAAAACTAAGTAATGTGTTTTCACTGTGTCACTTAACCTGAAAAATTAAATAATAGATATCGAATATTATTGAAAAAGTTATCTGTCCCTACCATTGCTTCTCGTGTATGACAGCTAATGTCGTTGTACTGTTGTTCTCCATGGAAAGGGGATGAGGCACAAAAAGAGGACGTGGTCATGGTCGCAAAACTAAAAAATCCATCATCGCTTTTGGTAGCTCAATAGGAGCTCGACTACCTACTAGTGCTAGTGGAATGGAGGAAATGACGAGGTTGAGCCCAAGTTCTGTTAAGGATGAGTCCTATACCTCCTCTTCTACCATTAGATCTGAGCTTACGAACTTCCTCCTTACATGCAACTGATCCTAGTAGGGGAAAACGCAATGAAACAATGATTACAAAGGATCTGCTTAATGGAACAGTGATTGATGAAGTAATGGTTCCTCCACCTAATCCTGAGCCAGTACATACTGAAGATAAGGGAAAACAACTTCCTCCTAGGAATAAGTTGTTCAAACACAACCGCTTTTCTAAAAATAATATGACAATTTCTTACATCCCCCCTCCCCCTAGATTGTTGATGGTCAGATGGTGGTTCAATTAGAAAAAATTAAAATAAACCAAGAGAATCTTATGTGGTAAAGTGCTTTAATAACTTATTTTATTGGGGATGTGCCTGGATATACTGCTATGGGTTGTTCTATGAAACAAAATTCGTTGAAGATAGCTGAACCAGATTTACTCCTCCATGAGGATGGTTGTCTATATTATTAAATTTCAAACTATGGAGGATGTGTAATGAAATTTATTATTCAAACTCTCATTCCATTAACAATAGGCTTGTTATCCTTAAGCCTTGGACTCCGGATTTTGATTTCAACAAGGAGTATCCTACTGAAATACCATTATGGGTAAGAATGCCAAACCTACCTATGATTTACTAGAGTTCCAATTCACTAAGCAGAATTGTAAGTGAAATTGGTAATCCTATATTTGCTTATGAGTGCACTAAGAAGCAATCCAACATCTCTTATGCTCGTATTCTTGTTAAGGTAAATGTTACCAAGACCCTTCCTGAAGAAGTTGTTATAATGGACCCTAATGGACAACAATTCTTGCAACCAATAGTGTTTGATTGGAAGCTAGAGTTTTGCCAACAATGCCAAATTGTTGGACACAAATGTCCTCCACCATAAAGAGTTAATATTTGATTTCGTTCAAATCCACTCCCAAATTCTGGTAGTGTAAATGATTGAAATAAATATAGAACCCAACGTGGAGTTGGGGTCAAATCCCACAGAGACTATGCTAAGCCCACTCTATCTAGTACTAATTAATATAGTATTGCAAGATTAGAGTCTACTCGAATTGAGATTGAGAAAATTTAACTACAACTATTGTATGCAAATTGTTAGGGTTATAATCAATTTAAGGGAATTTCTAGGGTTGTAATCAATCTAAGGGAATTAATTGACCCAAATTATGGGTCGATCCCCCTAAATAATCCAATATGGATAGATGAGAAAATACTATGGTTGAACATGAAAGCAAAGACTTTGTCACGACCTGAACGTACACCCGGATCGTAGACACGGGACAAGGGACCCCGAGAGACCCCAAGTGGACCCATTGCTCATGCATATAACTAATCTCATTCAAATAAGCAGAACGATACTCATAAAACATAGTGAAAACGTAATTATAGCATAACATTCGAAAATACTGAACATATACACAACTGAGCACTACATACTTGTCTGAAAGCCTCTAATACATAGGATGGGTTGATGGGATAATATCCCCAACTAACTCGACCAATACTGAAACATAAAAAACATGAAAGTCTATCAAACGACCCTCGGAATATGTGGACTCACTAATAAGTTGAAAGCGTAAGCTGTGATAGACTAAGGATAAGGATGAGCCTGAGATCTGGACCCTGTATCATGAAATGATATAACATAGAAAGTATGGGGTCAGTACGTGGAATGTACTGAGTATGCAAGGTAAATAAAAATGACATTTTAAATTAAATAAAACTCGTAAATAATATAAGAGAAGGACATTATGCTTACATCAAATCTTGGAAATAAAACATAAGGCTCAAGACTTTCAAATCATTCATAATCATTCATTTTCATAATCGTAAGTAGCTTTATCAAAATATAACTTGAGCAAATAACATAACATGAAAATGCATAAAACATGCAGAAAAGTGGGAGGACTCGTCATAACCGACACCATCATGGTAGAGCCTTTCATGATGCCCCAACTATCTAACTCAAGTGGGCAGAGCCGAACCTAGCTTGCTAGGCGAGCGTCGTGCATTAGGCGTGATATCACATTTAAGGGGATTATTATCAATACAATATATCATTAGAGACCCTCTGTGGCATGTGGTTATGAGACACTGGCATAGTCCTTTGAACGCCAGGCTGCTCGGTGCTAGACACGGTTCCCAAAAATATGTATATAGGCTCGTACGTAAATCAATAACGTCATGCATTGATATTCATTGGCTAAAATATAACATTTATCATCATTGATCCCCTTTAAAACATGCTTAGCCAAGAATCAAAGCCCTTTTCATCGGCCAACATCATGAATCCATAAATCATGAAATTCGCTTCATAAATCGTAAATCATTCATCAACATGTGGGCATTGCCCAATACTTCATCCTATTGAATTCTTTCAAAACATACCCATAAACATGGGTAACTTGAAAATCATGCTTTTCCATCATCACTAAACTCAAATTGTAGTGTATACTTCCATGAACTTTCATCAAATGGGCATTTTGGGTTTAAAAGCTTGAAACATGATTTAAAGAAAATAATAACAAAACCTTCCCATCATTCATAACTTAATAATTAAAACTCAATTACATCATACCCATAAAGAGAAATCACTTTTTCATGCATTTGAGTAAAACTCTATAGATTTGAATAGGAGGATTCATGATTGAAATCTAAATTGGGCATGGGTGAGGAAGAACTCCACCCATTTTAAAACCCTATATACCTGGGAATGGTTTGACTCACAGTTCCTTCAATACCCACAAAGAAATTGATGAAAATTTGAGGAAGAAGGCCTTGAATCTCCCAAAAACCTCTCTAAGCTTTTGCATGAGAATGGGCATGCAATAGGGACTTAACTCCTCTTATCACACTCAGAAAATATCCAAAATGACGTAGTTTAGGCCTTAGGGACTTAGGAATTACGAAAACACTCTTATTAAAATGCAAGAAATTTTTGGTCGTCAGTCCCCATGAGGGACCTAACGGGTCGTTCCCACAGGGGACGACTCGTGGCCATGGTCCGTTGAGTCTACTGCCCAAACACCCAAGGGGACCCCACGGGTTACTTCAAGAGTCGTGAGGTCATACCACGGCTCGTGGTCACCTTCCATGGCCTACACTGCTCATCCCGACTTGCCAAAACATCCAAGGTAGACCACGGGTGACCTCACGAGTCGTGAGGTGTGACCACGACTCGTGGTCAGGCCCGTGTACTCCTCACATAGGCTTTGCCAAACCATGCTGACCCCGAGTCACCTCACGACTCGTGGTCACTCCTCACGATCAACCTCACGGGTCGTTCTGTGACTTGGTGCGAATTTTTAGTTTTTCTCCGTTTTCACTTTCGGGTCTGATCCTTGGGTTCCGGGGGTATAACAATATCTCCCCGGTGGGAACATTCATCCTCGAATATTAGAAACATGCAAAAAACTCAGAAACAATCTATCACCATATGCAATTACTATTCTTTAAGTCGAAAACGGACGGAATGACTTCCTCCGAAAACAACTATATAACTGAACCGAATTCAGACATCACATACATCTACCATATCATAAAACGAACTTGTATACATGAACTGAACAGGAAAAGCTGATTAAGGTTTTAGATCAAAACTGATACCTCAAACCGAAACTGAGCCGGTAGGGAACAAATGAGGGTACTTAGCCATCATATCTGCTTCGGCTTCTCATGTAGCTCCCTCAACATGTTGATTTCTCTATAACACCTTTAATGAAGCTATTTTATTGTTTCTCAACTTACGAACCTGATGATCTAAGATTTTAATGGGGACTTCTTCATAACTGAGGTTGTCTTTCACCCCAATGCTGTCTACCGGAACTACCAAGGCTGGATCACCTAAACACTTCTTCAAAAGTGACACATGGAAGACGAGATGAACTGAGGACAACTCCAAGGGCAAGTCTAACTCATATGCTACCTTGCCAACTCTTCTCACAACTCAGTAAGGACCAATATAGCGGGGACTGAGTTTACCTTTCTTTTTGAACCACATGACTCCCTTCATGGGAGATACCTTTAGAAATACCCAATCGTCCACATCAAACATCAAATCCTTTCTTCTCACATCAGCATACGATTTCTAGCGACTCTGAGCGGTTTTCAACCGGTCCCTTATCAACTGAACCTTCACCATCGCCTTGTGAACCGAATCTGATCCTATCATAGCTGCCTCACTAACCTCAAACCATTCAATGGGAGATCTGCACCTTTGCTTGTAAAGAGCCTCAAATGGTGCCATCTGGATACTAGAGTGGTAACTGTTATTATAAGCAAACTTGATCAAAGGAAAATGATCATCCCAACTACGTTTGAAATCCATAACACATGCCCTCAACGTATCCTCGAGGGTCTGAATGGTTCGTTCTGCCTGGTCTTCTGTTTGTAGATGGAAGGCTGTACTGAGCTTAACATGTGTCCCAATCCCTTTTTGAAAAGAACGCCAGAATTGTGAGGTAAACTGAGTACCTTGGTTCGAAATAATAGACAAGGGCAATCCATGAAGTCGAACCAACTCCTGAATATACAACTTGGCATAATCCTCTGCCGAATCTATGGTCTTGACCGGTAGGAAGTGTGCAACCTTGGTTAACCTGCCGACCACCACCCAGATGGAGTCGTATTATTGGCGAGTACGGGGTAGACTTGTAACAAAATCCATATTAATTTCTTTCCACTTCCAAGTGGGGATGCTGATATCTTGAAGTACACCTCCCGGCCTTTGATGTTCAACTTTCACTTGCTGGAAGTTTGCACATTTAGCTACGAACTCCGCAATATCTTTCTTCATACCATCCCACTAATAGATTTCTCACAAATACCGATACATTTTCGTGGACCTGGATGAATAGAATATCTGGTACAATGTGCCTCATGCAATATCCGAACTCTCAAATTATCGACATCCAGAACACATAGTCAACCCTGGTATCGTAGCACACCATCTCCCCCTTGGGAGAAGACCTCCACCTTCTGACTCCGCAATGCCTCCTTCAGTTTCCTCAATATTGGATCTCCATATTGCCTGGATTTAACATCAACCACCAAGGACGATTCTGACCCATTCTGCACAACAATGGCACCATTTGTCGAGTCGATCAATCTAACTCCCAGTCTTGCAAGTCGGTGGACATCCTTTACCAACTCCTCATTTCCCTCATCCAGATGGGACACACTCTCCATGGAGAGTCTACTAAGTGCATCCGCAACCACATTAGCCTTGCCCAGGTGGTAGAGGACACTCATGTCGTAGTCCTTAAGTAACTCCAACCACCGCCTTTGCTGAAGATTTAGATCTTTATGTGTGAACACATATTGCAAGCTCTTGTGATCCGTAAATACATCCACGTGGACCCCATAAAACTAATGCTGCCAAATCTTCAATGCAAACACCACTGCAGCCAACTCAAGATCATGGGTCGGGTAATTCTTTTCATGAACTTTCAGTTGTCTAGAGGCATATGCTATTACCTTCCCACACTGCATCAACACACATCCCAGTCCGACTCTCGAAGCATCACAATATACAATAAAGCCATCATCACCCTCGAGTAAGGTCAACACTGGTGGTGAAGTGAGTCGGGTCTTCAACTCCTGGAAGCTTTTCTCACAAGCATCTGACTATTGGAACTTCACCTTTTTCTGAGTCAACCTGGTAAGTAGGGCTACAATAGATGAGAAACCCTCAACAAAACTTCGGTAGTAGCCAGCTAGGCCCAAGAAACTCCGAATATCTAAAGGATTCACCGGTCTAGGCCAATTATTGACTGCCTCGATCTTTTGGGAATCTACCTTTATGCCTTCGCTTGATACCACATGTCGCAGAAATGCTACAGAGTTTAGCCAAAATTCACACTTGCTAAACTTTGCAAACAGCTGACGATCCTTTAGGGTTTGCAGCACTATTCTCAAATGAGTGGTATGCTCCTCCTTACTCCGGGAGTACTAAGAATGTCGTCGATGAACACAATCACGGACATATCTAAATATTACTTGAACACCCTGTTCATCAAGTACACAAAAGCTGCAGGAGCATTGGTTAGTCCAAAAGACATAACTATAAACTCATAATGACCATACCGAGTCCTGAAAGTGGTCTTTTGAATATCACACTCATGAACTCTAAGCTGGTGATATCCGGACTTGAGGTCTATCTTTGAGAAACACCTGGCACCCTGGAGCTGGTCAAATAAATCATCAATCCTGGGTAAGGGGTACCTGTTCTTGACAGTGACTTTGTTCAACTGTCGATAATCAATGCACATAAGAAGGGAACCATCCTTTTTTCGAATGAAGAGAACCGGTGCACCCCATGGAGACTTGCTCGGTCTAATGAAACCCTTATCCAATAGATCCTTTAACTGATCCTTCAATTCTTTATTTTGGCTGGGGCCATCCTGTAAGGAGGGATAGAAATGGGTTGCGTATCTGGTAGTAGATCAATACCGAAGTCAATTTCCCTCTTCGGAGGAGCACCAGGAAAATTGTCAGGAAACACCTCCAGATATTCGCACACCACCGGAACTGATTGGATAGTCAGGGTCTCGGACTCCATATCCTTAACCCTAACTAGGTGGTACATGCAACATTTAGAGATTATTTTCCTGGCCTTAAGATATGAAATAAATCAACCTACTGGTAACGCTGAACTACCCTTCCACTCCAACACTAACTCACCCGAAAAATGAAATTCCACCGTACGGGTCCTACAATTAATCGAAGCATAACATGCAAACAACCAATCCATGCCAAGAATAATGTCAAAGTCAGTCATGGCTAACTCCACAAGGTCTGCGGAGGTAACCTTGTGCAACACCGTGATCGGGCAACCCCTATATACTCACCTAGCTACAACCGAATCACCAACAGGGGTAGAAACTGAAAATGGTTTTGACAAGGTCTCAGGAATAACTCAAAGGCTACTAGCAATGTAAGGAGTCACAAAAGACAATGTAGCTCCCAGTTCTAACAAGGCATAAACATTAATATGAGAGACACACAACATACCAGTGACCACGTCTGGCGAAGTCACCTGTGCCTGACATGAGGCAAGGGTATATAATCGGTTTTGGCGCTGTCCGAAACCCCCACTAGTCAATGCTCCCTGCGGAGCGGAATGGGCTGGAGCTGCTGCTGTCCTGGTGGTCTGTGCACGACCCCTATCTTCACCCTGTCTATCATATGGACATGCTCGACGCATGTGCATAGATCTACCATACCCAAAACAGGCATCCAAATCGAGCAGGCATTCCCCGGTGTGACTCTTGCCGCACTTCTCGCAGGCTAGAGAGGTATACTCTAACTGGGTGCCCCTTTGATCCCTCGACCCTGAAGCCCTGCTCCTCTGATCACCCCTGGGTATGGATGGAACACTAGCTGATTATGGTGTTGGGGCTAGTGACCTCTGCTGAAATTGTGGACGGTAGCCACCGCCGGACCTTGGATGTGAAAACCCATGACTATTTGTCTAAGCCCTCTTTGCCTCCATCTCCCTCGCGTGAGCCTCATCCATCTGATGGACGTACAACACTATACGAGGAAAGTGCATATCCTAGTGGAGCATAGCAGTCTTGCAGTCCATATCGGCTCACCCGCGTTCTCTGATCCATCACCAACTCTGGGGCGTATTTTGACAATCGGGTGAACTCAAGAGAATACTCCAACACTGTCATTTTTCCTTGCTTGAGATTAACAAACTCAGCTATTTTCAATTCCCTCATCTCCCAAGGGAAGAACCTGTCAAGAAAGGCCATGTGGAACTCATCCCAACTGATAGGGCCCTTTCCCACTGCCCTGCTGTCCTTCCATTGCTTGTACTAAATATGAGCAACCTATTTTAGCTAATAAGAGGCCAAGTCAACATATTCCCCATTTGTCACCCCCATAACCTGATTGACCTTCAAGATTCATTCAATGAACTCGTGTGGATCCTCGTCCACCTTTGATCCCGTGAACTCAGGAGATTCATCCTCAAGAAGTCTCTAATCCGAGTCACCGCTGCATTGCCATTCAGCGGGACCTACGCAACAACCTGCTGGTGGACCTGAGCAGTTAAGGCCTGCGCCAACATTTGAGTAGCTGCCCGAAACTCAACGTGGGCAGCTGGCTCTGGTGTTTGGGGCTCCTAGACAGGTGGGGTTTGCTAATGCCCATGGTCGTTGCCATCTCTATGGCCTTCATCATTTCCATTCCTCCTTCCGTTCATTCTTCTAGGATCCATAATTCTGCAATAACGAATCGCACAAATTAGAAGGATGGAAAGGCTTTTTATCGCACGACATAGAACATCAAAGAAGGGAACATTTCCTAAACGTCTAGTAGCCTCTTCGTCAGAAGTGTGGCACACTTCACATACTTTTCTAAAAGTCTCTAATACATAAGATGAGTTGATGGGACAATATCCCCAACAAACCTGACCAATACTGAAACCTAAACAACATGAAAGTCTGTCAAACGGCCCTCGAAACATGAGGACTCACCAATAAGTTGAAAGCGTAAGCTGAGATGGACTAAGGATAAGGATGAGCCTGAGATCCGGACCCTGTATCATGAAACGATACAACATAGAAAGTATGGGATCAGTATGTGAAATATATTGAGTATGCAAGGTAAATAAAAATGACATTTTAAATTAAATAAAACTCGTAAATAATATAAGAGAAGGACATCATGCTTACATCAAATCTTGGAAATAAAACATAAGGCTCAAGACTTTAAAATCATTCATAATCATTCATTTTCATAATAGTAAGTAGCTTTATCAAAATATAACTTGAGCGAATAACATAACATGACAATGCATAAAACATGCAGAACAATGGGAGGACTCGTCATAACCGACACCATCATGGTAGAGCCTTTCATGATGCCCCAATTATCTAACTCAAGTGGGCAGAGCCGACCCTAGCTTGCGAGGCGAGGGTTGTGCATTAGGTGTTATATCACATTTAAGGGGATTATTATCAATACAATATATCATTAGAGACCCACTATGGCACGTGGTTATGAGACACCGGCGTAGTCCTTTGAACGCCAGACTGCTCGGTGCTAGACACGGCTCCCAAAAACATGTATATAGGCTCATACGTAAATCAATAACGTCATGCATTAATATTCATTGGCTAAAATATAACATTTATCATCATTTATCCCCTTTAAAATATGCTTAGCCAAGAATCAAAGCCCTTTTCATCGGCCAACATCATGAATCGATAATCATGAAATTCGCTTCATAAATCGTAAATCATTCTTCAACATGTGGGCATTGCCCAATACTTCATCCTATTCAATTCTTTCAAAACATGCTCATAAACATGGGTAACTTGAAAATCATGCTTTTCCATCATCACTAAACTCAAATTATAGAGTATTCATCATAAGTCATAACTTCCATGAACTTTCATCAAATGGGCATTTTGGGTTTAAAGCTTGAAACATGATTTAAAGAAAATAATAACAAAACCCCCCCATCATTCATAACTTAATAATTAAAACTCAATTACATCATACCCATAAAGAGAAATCACTTTTTCATGCATTTGAGTAAAACTCAATAGACTTGAATAGGAGGAGTCATGATTGAAATCGAAATTGGGCATCAGTGAGGAAGAATTTCACCCATTTTAAAACCCTACATACCTGGGAATGGTTTGACTCACAGTTCCTTGAATACTCACAAAGAAATTGATAAAAACTTGGGAAAGAAGACCTTGAATCTCCCAAAAACCTCTCTAAGCTTTTGGATAAGAATGAGCATGCAATAGGGTCTTAACTCCTCTTATCACACTCAGAAAATATCCAAAACGACGTAGTTTAGGCCTTAGGGACTTAGGAATTACGAAAATACCCTTGCTAAAACGCAGGAAATTTCTGGTCGTCAGTCCCTACGAGGGACCTAATGGGTCGTTGCCATAGGGGACTTTGTGTGGCCATGGTCCATTGAGTCCACTGACCAAATATCTAATGAGACCCCATGGGTGACTTCACAAGTCGTGAGGTCAAACCATGACTCATGGTCACTTTTCGTGGCCTACACTGCCCATCCCGAGTTGCCAAAACATCCAAGGTAGACCACGGGTGACCTTGCTAGTCATGAGATCTGACCACGACTCGTGGTCAGGCTCATGGCCTCATCACACAGGCTTTGCAAAACCATGCTGACCACGAGTCACCTCACGACTCGTGGTCACTCCTCACGACCAACCTCATGGGTCATTCTTTGACCTAGTGCGAATTTTCAGTTTTTCTCCATTTTCACTTTCGGGTCTGATCCTTGGGTTCTCGAGGTATAACAAACTTAGACAACCCATGAGTATCTTTCAATAGCACCATATGTGTCAATCTGCTTCAATTTTGTCAAGTTAAAGAGAACTCCCTTCTACCCAATTGCTTATTGCCAATTAGAATTCAACTTATGTCTAGGGGAATTCATTAAACAAGGGTTATGCCTTGAGTTATTGTTTATTGATACTAATCCAGCCTAAATTTCCTCTTTCAAGCCTCATAAAGGTAATTGGGTAGGAGTTTGTGACTTTCATCACCAATCACACATTACAAAATAATAATAATTAAATGTTCATAAGTCCAAACTCAATTTTACCAAATAGGGATTATTAGGGTTGACGACCGTACATCTGGGTTTAGTTACCCATAGCAAGAAGAAGAACAGACAGAGAGTAATTAGATATTCTAACCAATGAAAATTGAAATTGTAGAAGGAATCTTTAATAGATGAACTTGAATCTTCAAATTACAAGTTAAAATCTAAGATCTACAATGAAAAGTAAAGCTAACTATCTATCTCTACTCTTTACTAAAAATAATGAATGACAAGCTCCCTAAAATTTAGAAGAAAAATTTATCTATACTATGTCCAAAAAAGCCCAAAATAATTTAAAATTGGAGGTACTAGGTGTTCAAGGATGGATGATCCCTTGGAATGATGTACCATCCTTTGTTCCCATCGTTTACATCTGGCTTCAATCCAATAACTTTTTGTCCCTTGATTGGCAGACCATCTTCTAAAATGATGGTCCGTCCCTGGCTTTGTTTTTTACAATTTCATTCTGCTTCATCTTGAGTCTATTGTTCAATTGACAAACCGTATTTTGTAAGACGGTCTGTCCTTTAAACTGTCATTAAGGACTCTTTCAAGTTAGTTTCTGGAATCATTGGCTGGACTTGGACGGCCGAACATCCGAACCGTCTATCAGACAGACGGTCCGTCCTTTGTGTTGTCCTTTGACAAATTTCTGGATTTAACACCACTCATCTTCATTTTTATTGGGTTCTTGAAACATGGTGTAATGAGGTTAGTTCTTACTTAATTTAACTACTAAAAATGCAAAATGCTATGAAATGAAGCAAAGAGATGCAGCAAATTCCCGACACATCAACACCCCCAACTAAAAGCATTTGCTTGTCCTCAAGCAAACTAAAAAGAGAAACTACACTAAACCTAAACTAATGTCCTAGAATCATAAATTGCAATGAATAGGGTGGTTGTTAAAAATGGCTACAAACACACACATTTCAATTCAGTCACCCCCTCCATAAATCAAAAACTAGTTTTCTGGCAACTATTCGGACTAAGCATGCAATCTACTCTTATAACACCATATCAATATTCACACACCTACATTTGAGATATAAAACATGTCAACCATTAGCATCCACATGCCCTCACAATTAGATCAAGGAAAGTGTCTTTTGTTTTGAAATAATGATAACACACAAATCAAGGAAACACAAGATCAAGAGAGAAGAGAAATGCACTCACTCTCACAAAGAAGTTCACAAGATAGGTCAAAACTATCATATGCTTTCCTATTTACTCAAGTGTTATTCCATTTGGATATCCGAATAAAGACCACACAAGGGCTTTTCTAAGCTTTTATGAAGGTTAGAGGGCTGGTAGGATACAATTATGTCCTTAAGTGACTCATTTACCATCCTTAAATACTTCATCACTTTTCTATAGCCTTTTACCTTTCTGATCCCTTCTTATCATCCCTTCTATTGTTTTGGAAACTTTTCATACCCTGAAGCGTTTTTATGATCCCAAATTTTATTTTTCTATTTTTCTCTTTTGTTTTCTTTTATTTTTCTTCTATTTCTTAATTACACCTTGGGATATGATCTAACATTTATCCTTTGACCTATTTCTTTCTTTCCCTCCTTATCACCCCCCAACTTACAACTTTTTGCTCATTTTTCATTATATTTCAAAGTGTCAAGGAGGATGCGTTCAAAGAGGGTCAACTTGAGAATTGGTCTTGGATTCATTGTGGTTGATCAAGAAAAAGGTCAAAGGCTCAAAGAGGGAGAATAGGGGTATATGCATCATTTGATAGGTCTCTTTAGGCACATGTGGCTTGTGAAGCACTAAGAAGGTCTAAGTTCATCTCTACAACTCATAGTCAATCCTAAGCTTAAGCACATGTTGCAAGACAAGTTCTAGAGTGTGACCAAATCAAGTGAACAAGAAGTATTCCTTTTCACACATTGGCACATAGGTATAAAATATGACCAAACACATGACTCTCAACTAGGGACACGTTGCCAACATTTTCATGTCACAAATG
This sequence comes from Datura stramonium, assembly GCA_018107945.1. Classification (NCBI taxonomy): domain Eukaryota; kingdom Viridiplantae; phylum Streptophyta; class Magnoliopsida; order Solanales; family Solanaceae; genus Datura; species Datura stramonium. The sequence continues at coordinate 228,669 of JACEIK010000903.1, forward strand.
GAGGTATACAACTCAATAACGAACACCTACAATAAAAATTTGAAGGGGGGAATTATTTTCAAAAATAAGCATAAGCATGTAAATAACTCAATTGCCACCACCAACTATGTCAAAAATAATTTATTCAATCGAAGACGACTCAATAAGTAGGTTAGTACCCTTAAGAGTATTGCTTAGAAATCCCATTGGGCTCACACACTATGACACTTAAGCTATATTGTTATGCCAGATTCCAAAAAAAGTAAGCCTCCTGAAAAAGAACCATGCCTAAGAAAATCAAAGAGGACTCTACACTATAAAAGCATAAATAAGATATACCATGAAAGCGGTAAAAATGGACTAAAGTGGATCACAATCACACACATCAATAACTCATTAAAATCATAATATCATACAAATTAGAGTTTTCACATCAACCAAGCATCATATATACAAATGTCATCATATGAGCAAAACGTCCACCCCTACCCTAAAAATGGTGCAGTGCCCTCAATGCACAAATAAAAAAAATAAAAGGGTAAGTGTGTATAAAACTCCATGTAGCACTTTTATCGCACTACTCAATGGCATCCTGAGGTGCTACTGATGGGCTAGCCTTTGTATCATGAGCATGGCATTGGGTCTCATCTCGTGAAATCTTTATTGCGTTCTTGAGGGCCTTCTCCTCTGCTAGGGGAATAGCTGAAGAAGCTTCTGGTACTTCCTATGCTAGACCCTTGCCTTTATCTAATGGAAGGGAAGGAGAAACTGTTTGGGCTTGAGTCTAAGCAGGAATCTGCTCATGTGGAGCATTGGCCCTGGTGACTGGGACGGATGGTGGAATGGACTGAGTTTGATCCAGGCGGACTAGTACCGCACAGGGAATGAAATGCATGATGTTGGCAATGGGCTGTGTATGGTACACTAGCAATATTTGTACCTCCTATGGCTTTCTCTCTCGCATCTGCAAGTTAAGGAACGCAATTTTAGTCTTTACTAGATCAGCTTGGAGGCTCAATATTTGAAGAACTAGAACCTCCTTTGAACTGGCTCAGTCTGGCATGTATGGCCTCTATGGGGGAGATCAAGGCCTTATGAGAGATCCTGACTATGTCCCAGAGCGGCCGAAGGACTAGCTCAACTATAGCGGCCACGAAGGCCGAAAAATCCTAAATAAGCCTGGGAAGATGCCGCTCCTCTCTATCTAGTCTTTAGGCTAGACCATTCAATGAATATCTAGAGCTGAGTAATGGCCTCATTGGTACGGCTGGAACGGATGCAGTGGTGGATGGATCTGCTGCTGCTGGTTCTAACTCACCAATGGGTTGTGATGTGTGCTCCTCAAATTGGATACCCCAATCCTCAATAGTGGGCCAACCTGATAGTATGGAGCTAGGGTGGCTCACCGAGGTGACTATAGTATCATCTCATATCATGGTGATATCTTTCACATGGCGAGCACTGGTTAATAAGTCCTCCCTCGACATGATCAACTTGTTCTCCCTTTGGCAAAGTGCTATAATCAAGCATGGGAATGCTAGGGAGGTTGCAGTCTATACGGGCCTATCCTTCAACTCCAAACAAACTATCTGGCTGATATTTATCCTCTTCTTGGCCACGATGGATGCCACAATGAGAGCATGTCCGAGTAGTAATTTGGCATCGCTCTTCATCGGGCATATCCTGCTACTTGCAATATTCCACGAAAACTTGGCCAAAAGCTAGAGCTATCTCTTAAACATGTCAGTTGTCTCAAGAGTAGCCCATATTGGTGCACCCTTGGCTATCACTCCATCCATCCACTCTCTATCATGTCCTCCCCGGGTAGCTATCTCATCATAAGCGGAGGTGTACACCACCTCATAATCATCTCCAAAATAGTATCAGTTGATTGCCTCTGGGTTGATATCAACCGACACTCCCTTGATAACCACTGATATCAACGGCTCAGTCTGCATCTTCAATGTTGGGTTCGACTATAAGAGGATCATCCTATATACTTATAAAGCTCCCCCTGACTAGTGTCTGAATGTACTAGATTACCGTGTCGAATAGAAACTCCCAATGCTGGAATCTGAGCTGCTCCATGATGTTGGGGTATAGATCCAACCCATTAGAGCTAATAGTATGCTCCTCAGTAATACCCCCATGAGGTATCCCATTTATGTCCTCTCACTCCTGCAAGTATCGCTCCCTGGCGCCTTGAATGGCCCATCAAAGCCTGTACATCTCCTCCCCCTATTTCTATCTCAACTCTACTGCAACTGTTGGGAAAGAGGAGGTGTGTCTGGATGATTCCTCCTCAGTGGACTCACTAGAGGATATGTAAATTTTGGCCCCACTATCTTGGGCCTAACCACAGTCTGCACCATACTAGGATGCTAATCCCAGAGATGATGTCTCTATAGATGCCACCCGAGCTGAGTGGATAGGTGACACCTCTGTTGTCTGCTCAATGGTCCTCTTGCTACCTGGAGGTAAGTACTCCTTCTTATTGTTGTTTTCTAAGTCGAGAACTCTTCGATGTACTTGTCTTTTCTCCTCTAGGTATAGTTCTTTTTGGTGCTATTACCTGTGATCATGCACAAATTTGTCAAAACATAGAATTGAGGTAACATGAAATCAGGAAAAAAATAACAATGGACAACTGGAAGGACGGTCCATACACTGAAGAGATAAATCATACCTTGTACCGTCAAATGACCCTGGAAATTTCAAGTCCACTATTTCAATGGACGGTTCAATGTGTGGACCGTCTTTTAAAAAGACAGTTCGTCCCTCGAGTCATCTTTTGACTAAAAAAATTTGGGTGTTTGGGTTCAAACAACGGAGACACAGATGGTCTGTCTTTAGAAAAGACAGTCCGTCACTTCCTCTGTTCTTTGGGGGTTCAACACAGGTCTAACTTTTTGGGAAATACAATTTTGAATAATGCATAAACATGGAACGGGGCTATATCAAATTCCAGATTATTAAGCAATTTATCACACTTAAGCTCAAAAAATAATCACCCAATTCCCGTTCAAATTTCTAGAGAATTTTACCCAAGTTCTCCCCCTTCGCCCCACCAAAGTCATACTCCAAGCATAGGTACACAATACCCCAAGTGAGTACATCATACACATCACATTATGCATTGAAAGTGAAGAGAAAACACGAAAATAAGCACCTAGATAACTTCAAGTTCTCATGTGCTTGATTGAAGAAATGCATGAAATTTCGGGCTTCCAAAACCCTAGATTGCGCGTGTAGTGTGTTATGTGCTTGTGATAAATGCGATGCAACAAGAAATTAAAGCAAGAAGGCAACAAAAATGGAGGTTTATAGAAATGAGGGGAGAGATAAAAGGGATAGATGAAGGGGAGAATGAGGGAAGAGACGGAAGGGAGTATAGTCGAGCAATTGTGCCCACGTAATGTTTTTTATTTTCAATTAAAAGCTCATGGGTTGGGTTGGTTCAGTCCATGGATGGCTTATTAAAGACCAACCCCACCCAATTTTTTAAGGACCCGACCCAATTCTATCTCAACAAATACCCCACACCGGAAAATTTAAAAATCAAAGATGGTCTAAGGGGTGGATGGTCTAGGCAGAGAACGGTCCGCACATTGGACTGTCTCTTGCCCTTTTCTTACAAGACCCTTTTTTTAAAGGATGACCGAGAATGTGGTCCATCCTTTAAAAGGAAGATCCGTCTATTCCACTATTGTTTGCATTCCATAATTCCCCTTTTCTATTTTAGATCACTTTCCTCCATCTTTTCAAGTGTACTTGCATGCATCAACTCCCATTTGTCCAAAAATTCTTGGTTTGCCTCCCAAAAAGAGTTTGATATAATGTAGCGGCACAATGTGTATACTACACATGGTGTAGTATCCCCTAGGTTGCATCTCAAGAAGTGTCTAATTTAACATCGTGGCATGACACAAAATACCTGGATCATAAACATGATGAGCCATCCTTGGGACGGGACTTCCTCACCAATTTTTGCTCTTGGTGCCACAGAGGTATTGCTTTACCCATTTTGATTTGGCCTTCTTTCTCTTGGGTGATGAAGCAATGGTATGTTCAGCTACTTCATCAGCACTTTTCTCCATATTAACCACAAAGATGTCCCCAACTCCTACGGCCAACAAATTACCTCTCCTGGCTTTGAAAGTGATGCTTTTATTCTTGACCCGAAACATGATTTCACACTTTTTCAAGTCCATCAAGGCCTTCCTAGTAGCTATAAAATGTCTTCCGAGTATTATGGAAATATTCTAATCCACATCATATTCTAAAACCATTAAATAGTCAGAAGAACGAACTTTCCAACTTTTACTAGCACATCTTCCACCACCCCCACCGTTGTCTTGATTGTCTTATCGTCCATTTGGAGCCAAATAGAGGTGGACTTCAACATGGACAACCCAGAATTCTTGTAAATAGCTAGAGGCATCAAATTAATACTCGCCCCATTGTCACAAAGGGCATGCAATCAGTCATATCTATCGATCCTACAATGCATGGTAAATTCTCTCGGGTCTCCTTTCTTATCAACACATGTTCCAGCAATAATGCCACTCACTCGTGCGTCACCAGAATCAACTCCTCTTTGTCACATGGCAGCGTCCTTGTCAAAAGCATCTTCAAGTACTTAGTAAAATTGGGCATCACTTTGATGGCATCTATAAATGGTACCCGGAGTGTTGCTTCTTTTAGATTCTCAATATGCTTTTCCACTTTCACATCAAGAGTCTATTGAGCTATTCTTTGTGGAAATGGAGGAATGGGTAGAGGAAAATATTTAGAAAAGTCATCTACACCTCCTTTGGTCATTCCTCTCTCTTTTGGAGCAACTGAACTATCTTTTGCAACTTCCTCCGTAGGTGACTTTTTGGCTCTACCTTCAACTTTCTCATCAACAGAAGGCTTTCTTTGCCTCTCAACTTGGTCATCAACCTCAGGAACAATATTGAACTCAATATTAAACACACCATCCTCAACCTCAACATTACGGGTTGCATAATCTTGCCACTCTTTGTGACAATCGCCATACATTGAGCATTGGAAGGTCCAACGTGTCCTTTTGTTTTAGCCACTTTGTCATTAGGAATATGGAATTTTTCTTTGGGTTTTAGCCACGGAAAAGTTCCCGCACCTGTTGGTCTAGATTTTGAATGGACGCAGTGTAAGAACCTACAATCTCCGTAAGGCTCTTGAGGCAAACGTCTGATCTCTCTTGGTTGGAAAGCACCTTCTCAAAAATTTATTCAAGATTTAGGCCTCCATGATCATGAGAAGGACCCTTCCTCCAATTTTAAGAGTTAGAAGGGGGACCTCTCAGTGAAACATAAGAAGGTGAGCCTAAATTCTAAAAATGTGCACCATAGTGCCAACCCTGATTTTGACCACCATAATCATTTCTTGGGTAATATTGACCTTGACCTTACGGTTGAGGTCTCCACTTCCCTTGATATGAAGAAGATGGTGGGCCTTGTTAATATTGTGGTCTATAGATACCGATGAATTTCCAACATAGTTGGTGTCTTCAACTTGCATAGGAGATAACTCCTGGAATGGTTGATATTGATATGGAGGAGGGGGCATCCATGTGCATATTGAGAACCACTCACGATCTCTTCAACTACATATACCTTTTTAACCTCAGACTCAGTTATCTTCTTAGTGAGAAGGGCTATGTTAGTTTCCATGGAAACCATTATTTGGTCACGTTTCTAGTTCTCCTTTAGCAAATGAGACAATGAAGTAGTACCCATATTGAGCCCTCAACTTGGGTCCCCTCCATCCCATGCAAGGTTGTGCTTTGAAATTTTGTCCAATATGTAATGAAAATTCTATTGAATGTTTTATCCATGAAACATCCTCCAGCGGCATGGTTTGCAACAAACAATGTCAACGAATCCAAATCGGTGTAAAGCTTCTCCAGAAAAATATGATCCAAAAATCTATGGTTAAACGCCCGAAGTATGTATTTATTGAATCTATCCTAAGCTTTGAACAATTGATCCCTAGGGAGCTACCAAAAATAGAAGATTCTGTCCCATTGCTCGCCTTTTTGCTAGGCAAAACCACTTTTTCAATAAGACGCTCATTAGCTCCTGCCATGTATGGATCGAATTTGGAGGTATTCTGTGAAACTATTCTCTTTCTTCACTGACCAAAGAGTATTTGAACACTCTAAGCCAGATAGCATCATCAGAAATGTTGATGAGGGTTATTGTCAGTAGAGTTGTGAAACTGCCCCTCTGCCTTAAGCATATGCCTCCATCTATCTTGAATGACGAAGCATTTTCACTTAGTAGAATGATGGTGCTTTCATAGTCAACTTTCTCGTTGAATTCTGCAAACACGTTCTCCAATTCTGATGGTAGAGCGGCCATAATCCTATTGTCATGATCCTAGTTTACACCCTAGCCATAACACTGGACAAGGAAACCGTAAGGCTCCAAGTTGACCCTAGAATAATCATAGCATATCACTTGACAATAAAATGACTAACAACAAACATAGGCGGAAGCCATCTACAAGCATCTAAATAAGAACTAAAAATACAATTATAACAACACTCTGATACAATGTTGAGTCTGTCTGGACAAGTCTGAAAGCCTTCTACTAAACTGATGAGTTGCTGGGACAAGCCCCCAGCTAACTCCTAAAAATTGAAATTGAAAAATAAAGGAAGCATCAACATAAATCGCATCCTCGGGAGATGAGGACTCACCACTGGCGGCTGAGAGGAAAGGAAGCATATCTAACCACAAGGCTGAGTCTGGAGACCTAAATCTTATCATGAAATGATATAGCCCAAAAGGTGTACGGTCAATACTTGGAATGTACTGAGCATGCGGGATAACATAGATAATCAAATAAACAAATATACAATAAAGAATTAATTAAATACATCAACATAACTTATTCAATATACCACCATCATCTCATGATTCACCTATGCATATATGTACCTAAGACCTTCCTTTGAATCTCATTTTATGCAACATCATCGAACTCACGCATAAGGGTTAAGTTCTGAACATTTAGTAAGAGTTGAATCTGAATTTAGCATCGCACACTGTACTGGATCACTACTGATAACTGATAATGATTATCATTATATTAAGCCCATTCTAATTTGAAATCTGGATAATACAAAAATGAGTTAAACTGATATTATCATTAAGGGAGTCATCCTCTACTATGGGGAGTCCCAACTGAACTAAGTGATCAGGGGTATATTTATATGCCAAATCCATACTCAAATGCATCGCTTTTGCCTTGTTTATCCAACAATGTGTGTATATTCTCATGTAAATTGTAGGGAAGTGTGATTTTATACTAACCAACATGATTAGCCGTTGTTTTGTAGGTTTTGATGATTTTTGAGCTAATCCATGAGTTGGTGAAGTAGAGGCTTGGAAGACGGAATAAACACGCAAACGGCGGCAAGAGGAGGCCCAAAACGGCCAGCTTTGCACGTGAGCAGCGTGCCCACGGCCGAGCGAGCTGCCCAAGACATCAGCACAACGCGTTGGCAACGTGCCCCTGGCGGGGTGGCTCACATGACAGGGGTGCAACGCGCTGCCCAAGCGGCGTGCCACGCGCCAACGTGGCAAGGTGGCTGCTAGCGATTTTCGGGGCGATTTCGAAGGCCTCCGCGTTTGGAGCCGTGTCACGGAGAAGCGATACTTTCTGGGTTTTCAGGTGACACGTTACTATTAAGAGAACAATTCCTACTATTATAAATAGCACGCTTAGGTTTATTTTCGGATATTCTGACTTGGTGGAGACGGGAACACTGGGTTACGAGGCGGTTGTGAGGACGAAAATTCTTAGGGTTTTCTCTATCCCTTTCTTCTTTCTTTCAATTGTTTGCATGATTTCCATTCATTTAATGATGTTCAATCCACAAATGAGTGGCTAAATCACTTTCTTGCTGAGGTTATGAACTATTGTATTGAAATGTAATTATTGATTATTTGGTTATTTCATCTTTTCTTCTATGGTTGTTCTATTTAATTCTTGTTCTTACTACGTTAATATAAGTCAGCGTGTTAATGTAAATCCAAAGTCGATTTCTGAGAGGGCAAGAGGCTGAAAGTTGTGAATTAATAGGATATGATCTGTTCTTTGTTTGGGAAAATTGGGAATTGATTTACATGGGGATAGAAATATACACGAAAGTCGTATTAGTCAAGTGTGGAATCGGTTTGTATGGCTAGAACATGAATTTCTTCTTATCACGAAATATAGGCGGAAGGTTCATGATTCTTAAGGTTGGGTTAAGCTCTGAGTTTTAATCCATAGGCATAGATTCAGACTAATAGGAGAAAAGATAAATCATGTATATCGATAGTTGATTTCTTTACATGTTCGTTTTAGCCTCAGCATGCTCACATTCATAGTTCGGTCAATTGTACAAATATCTTACTTTAGTATAAAAATAGTTTGCAAAACATAAAAACTCTTCTTTACCTTGTTGTCTTCATTATTAGAGTTGTAGTAAATTAACACTTGAAAAGGTTTTGCCAGTAGTCCAGGTCCACTGTGGGTTCGACATTAGGTTCTTAAAAGGGCCACTATATTACTTGGCATAACCCATCACTTGAGGGCTCATCAGAGTTTTGGCGCGAATTCTTGGGGAATGGCAGGTGGTAAAATTTTTCTTAAGTGTTAGTTAACGAATTCTATACAAGTGTTGACAACGTGTTCTTGATTTTATTTTTTCAATATTTTTGATTATTTTCGGATGCCCTTCTTGACATGACATCGTGGAACACAAATGGTTTAAATGGTGAATACTCATATTTTGGCAGACCTTTTACGGGCCGGAGGACACCACGGGCCAACATGTTATGTACATGCAACATATGTGGTGGTCAAGAAGACCATTATGAAGCATTTTATCCCGAATGCATACTCCGCTTCCCAGAATTTTACTATGAATATACATTTGTTTTTGATGAATATAGGCAGGGTGAAAATGAGGATTTGGGACGCCAAGACGATTAGAAGACATCTTTGAAACAACTCCTTGAGCAATTAGAAGCAATGAAGACGGTGGCAACATTGATAAGTCGGGGAAGAGGAGAATGCGGGGGCTAAGAAAGGATGAGCGTAAATTCACGGAGATGATTGTTGGTAAAGCTTGTGATCAATTGCGGAGTGACGTGAAACTTGTGATCAATTGCAGGTGACAGTTGAAGGCAATAGCCAAGAGGAAGTACAAGAGGAAGACAAGGGTGAATTTTCAAATGAAGCCCGACATTTATAACCTCTTGAGTGTCCCCGTGATGAGCTCATACTTGTAGAAAACTCGTTCAGGGGAGAAGAGATGGAGTATACCCCATTTGAAAATACTGGAGAGATAGGTGTTGATGCAGAGAAGATGTATACAAGTAAGGAGGTCAATTGCATTGCAGTTTCAGAATCAAGGTGCATTGGTTCTCACTCGAAGCATTTTTCTACCTTAAGTTTGGTTGACGACATAGAAATAGAGTCTTCCAAGCTGATAGAGAAATGTCGAGAGGAGGACCAAGGCCCAT
>JACEIK010000903.1:250175-347414 GCA_018107945.1 Datura stramonium
TTTACCCCGTAGTCCAGTCCCTGTGGGTTCGACATTCCGGTTCTTAAAAAGGGCCACTATATTACTTGTACAACCCGTACACTTGCGGGCTCATCACTAAGTTGTGACTCTCTACTATGGAGGAACCCAACTAAACTAGGGAATCACTCTGTACGATAGAGGATCCCGACTAAGCTAGGGAATCACTCTCTACTATAGAGGATCGCGACTAAGCTTGGGAGTCTCTCTCTGCTATGGAGGATCCCGACTGACCAAGGGAAAACAATCTAGACTATGGAGAGTCCCTGGATAACTAGAATCTGAGAGGTACTGGTATGACAGTATATACCTGGTCTATGCTACTACAGCAAGTCAGAAACATGAACATATACTGCTTTCATCATACATCATTCATTTTGGAAGGATCGGGACTACTTTCTACTAACAACAAGCCCAACATTCTGGAATTATCATTCTCATACTTTATCATCATAATTCATATCATCATGGGGCCATATCAGTATTTCTTCATAGGTCTTACATTAGTGAGCATATTTAGATTCACATCATGCATATTACTTTCACAACATTAAATTCCAGCATCATGTCATTCAACATGTATCATAGAGACATTCATGATCCATATATCCAAATTTGTACTTTATCATACATACATTGATTCATACATCTAGGTTTACGGGAATCCATGTACTTACTCATATCTCAAACATATTTAACGGGATCCTGACAGAAACATACATCTTCATTTCATAAGAGACCCATTTCAAGATATACTCTAATTCATGAGAAGGATGCATTAGTTAGGCCATTATCATAGATTCACCTCATACCCAATCAATTCAATTGAAAACATAGTGATAAAAAATAATTTACTCTCAATTCTTCTAGCCCATAAACTTCAATCCATCCCAACATAGCTATTAATGCCATAATCGGGTTATTAGGTATAATCATACAATTTTCACACAATTTAATCATGCACTTTAATAACTACAATAATTAAGTGAACAATAAACTAGACCCATTCAATACTCAAGCCAATTTATGAAGAACATTCCACACCCATGAATTTCCATCATCTAATCCACAATTCAAGACAACCCATTCATTTATATTCCAATTAAATTCATAATAGTAGTAGATTTTGGCATTTAAGAAATGTAGAAGAAATTACCCATCACACAAACCCTAGATCATGCTTTTCTAGAATAATTTAAAACGGTTTTTTAAATAAACATTTTGAGGCACAAGGAAGGAAGAATATCCTTGTTGAAGAGCCCGCATACCTGGTAGAAGAACTTTGCTCGAAATTTCCCCTTGAAGCTTTGATGAACACCATGGTGAAATCCTTGAATCTTGAGAGTAGAGGAGGAAGAAGGGTTTGAGAGGTATCTTGAGAGAATGAGGGTTTAGACATGAAGAAACCCTTCAAAACATCCCACATAGAACTCAAAACGACATAGTTTAGGAGTTAAAAGCATAGGAGTTTACGGAAATGCCCCTGAAAAAATGTAGGAAAATTACTCTGCCAAACCCCATAAGGCACCCAATGAGTCGTGGGGTCAAGCAACGACTCATGGGGATGAGTCATTAAGTACACTGGTTAATTTCCCCATTTTATGCTCTTCCTTCCCTACAAGTAACTTGACGAGTCGTCGGGTACGTGATGACTCGTCCCTCCTTCTGTTGTCTTCATTGCTTCAGAACCACACCAAAAGTTCCCGGCTTCACCTAACGGCCGACCTAATGAGTCTTTGGGTCCTCTAAAGACTCATTGGGTCATCCGTGGCCACTGCTCTAGGCTTCCATCTTGACTTCTCCCCACGAGTCTGACCATGACTCAGTGGGCCTCCTAACGAGTCGTCCCCTACTCATTTTGAGAAAAATTTTCCCATCTCCTGCTCGAATTCTTCCTTAAAACTTGGAATCTGAACTTAGAAACATTCGGGGTGTTACAATATCTCCCCCTTGGGAACATTTGTCCTCAAATGTTGGCTAAACATGCTGAAAAAGGTGGGAACGAAAAACCAATCAATCAATCACAGCTAAAACAAATGAAGCATCAAATTTGGGGCTGATCTTACTCCTCCAGACTGAATATCTAACCCGATCGTACATGCTATGGCACAGAGAGATCAAAGGACATGAAAATAACATGGACCTAGATAGAACACTGAGAAGGATTCTTCTGCTCAAGCTGGCACTAAACTACTATGGACTGAGTCTTCGCTCTCAAGTCACTTTCTGATACAGGGTTAGGATTCATAATATCTGGTCTGACTTCAATTATAGGTCTCCTGAGGATGATTCATTCATAACATCTAAAACTGAGCACATACATGAGATAACCTAATTCTGTTGAGCTACTACGCATGTTCTAGAGACTGAGTTCGAGCTGATCATACTGGGAAACATGAATTAACACACATGACTGATTTGTAACATGAACATGATCCTAAAGGATTTGTAAAGTAATATCGGCATCACTGTCTGAAGTGATTATCTAGAACTTCTGGGAGTCCACACATACGAATGGACATAACTTATCTTCAACCGAACTACTAGAGAAATTATCTGTAATTAGTCCTCTTCGTTTAGTTTCTAAGTAAGGAAAGCTATCTTCTCAAAGCAAAGTAAAATCTTCAAAAGAAAAGGATGGACAAAACCCTTTCTAAGGATGAGGATGGTAGTTCGGGAGTGAGCAAGACGGGACGAGTCAGGAAGCAGCGACTAGAAGCTCACTACCATCAGAGATTGACTGAATCCTCATCCAGAAAAAAGTAAGGAAACGAGTCACAAGCTCTCATTTAGCGTTGAGCAGCGGACAATGGTACAAGTTCTCCTCACTTCAAAAGAGCTAAACACGAGACTCAACCCTTATCCTTTGTCTGGACGATAGCCCCAGTCGCCGGTTGGGTTATGGATCACGGTGAATACGGGGCGCGGTCGCAACAGTTACCTTCCATGCCCTTGCAAGCTACCTTCTTTCTATTCCTCTCCCGAGATTGAGCTTTCTCAAATCTCTGTCTAGCCAACCACTAACTCTTTCCAATGATCCCTTTCCTGTCGCGGACCATGACTTCTAGGGTTAGGACTCCCCTACTATCTAATCTGGGATCCGACTAGGCTCACATACTTACCATCTCCCCTTTAGCTTTAAGCCATCATTCTGAGGCTCCTAAATGTTTCTCAAGGTTGGGACTAATTCACTAACTCGTAGCTCCCCTCTTCACCTCTAACCATCACAGCCAGTCTCATATTAACAACTATTCTCATCATACATCGACAACCTCTTTTCAACAACAACCACAAGCTCCTTATTTAATAATGTGGTTCTGGGGCTAGAAACATACAAAGAGTTATGCAAGATTCACAACATACCTGTGGCCACTACTGCAGACTTTCCCTTATCCTGGTGTGCTTTCATGGAATAAGAGCGATTTTGAGTCGTATGCCACCCAAGCTAGATGACGCGCCCTACTAAAATGAATGGGCTATCAGTGCTACCGAGGAAATGGACGAGGATCTACTCTCTCCTCACCTTGCTGCTGCACAATCTCAGTGCTTATGGCCCAACTGGCCATACCAAAAACAAACATCTAATCCGGCCATACATTCTCCCTAGTGGTGCTTCCCACAACTGGTACACATTGGGTACGTAATATCCCTTACTCTAGGTTTGTACAATGCACTGACTGTTGAAAATGTTGGGGCTGCCGACTTTTGCTGGGAAAATGAGCGGTGTTCGCCACTCGTCCTTGGCAAAGAGGACTCTGAATCTCCTCTCCTAGTCCTCTTGGTCTCTCTCTCCTTTTCCTTCACCTGCTCTGCCTCCATTTGTTGTGCAAATATCACCAAACTTGAAAAGTCTATGTCCCTGTGCAACATAGCTATCCTGCACTCTTTAATCAAAGAGTCTGATACTCCATTCACGAACCTGCTCACTGGGGCCTTTTGGTGTGCTACCATCTCTGGGGCATACTTGGATAGCTGGGTAAATTCCAACGCGTACTCTTGAACTGTGATGTCATTCTTTTTCAGGTTGATGAAATCTTCCGCTTTAGCTTCTCTCAACTCTCTAGCGAAAAACCTATCCAGGAACGCGATTTTAAATTCATCCCAACTTACCTGCTCCAACCCTTCGATTGTCCCTCCACTGACAAAACCATATATAAGAAACTCCTTTTAGCTGGTAAGAGGCTAAGTCTATGCTCTCAATTTCCATTACTCCCATAATGTGAGTGATCTTCTAAATCTCTTCCAAGAACTCATACGGATCCTCATCTACCTTTGACCCCAAGAACTCGGTGGGTTAATCCAGAGAAAATCTCTCACCCTTATTGCTGAAACATTTCCATTCTTGGGGAATAAGAGCCATTGCTTGCTGATTAATCTGGGCGGTTATGGCCTATGCCAACATATTAAGAGTTTCCCAAAACTCGACATGGGTAACATGGTCGTCCCTTGGGTTTGTCGGGACTGGTGGTGCCTACTGGCGATCATTACCATTTCTCCTTCCATTGGCTCGTCTAGGGGATATTATTTATGAGCGCGTAAAGCACGAGTCAGGGGAAAGAACTATTTAGAGCCTCATACTCTACGCACGATAAGAATCATGAAGAAAGGGAACATTCCTAAAACGTCTCGTAGCCTCCTCGTCATAAGTGCGGCGCGAATTACACCTATGAAGAAGACTCTACTTAACACGACTTTTAGACACCCTAGAACACTCTAAATTTGGCTCTGATACCAAGTTTGTCATGATCCAAGTTTACACCCTAGCCGTAACACGGGACAAGGAACCCCGTAAGGTTCCAAGTCGACCCATGGCATAATCATAACATATCACTTGACAATAAAACGAATAACAACAAACATAGGCAGAATCTATCTGCAAGCGTCTAAATAAGAACTAAAAATATAATTATAAAAACACTCTAGTACAACACTGAGTCTGTCTAGACAAGTCTGAAAGCCTTCTACTAAACTGATGAGTTGCTGGGACAAGCCCCCAGCTAACTCCTAAAAACTAAAACTGAAACATAAAGGAAGAATAAACATAAATCTCGTCCGCGGGAGATGAGAACTCACCACTTCCGGTTGAGAGGAAAGGAAGCGTATCTAACCATGAGGCTGAGTCTGGAGACCTGAATCTATATCATGAAACGATATAGCACAAAAGGCGTGCGGTCAGTACTTGGAATGTACTGAGCATGCGAGATAACATAGATAATCAAATAAACAAATATATGATAAAGAATTAATTAAATAAATCAACATAACCGATTCAACATACCACCATCATCTCATGATTAACCTATGCATATATGTACCTAAGACCTTCCTTTGAATCTCATTTTATGCAACATCATCGAACTCATGCATAAGGGTTAAGTTTTGAACATTTAGTAAGAGTCGAATCTGAATTTAGCATCGCACACTATACTGGATCACTACTGATAACTAAGACTGATTATCATTATATTAAGCCCGTTATAATTTGAAATCTGGATAATATAGAATTGAGTTTACTGATATCATCATTAAGGGATTCATCCTCGACTATGGGGAGTCCCAACTGAACTGAGGTGTCACTCTCTACTATGGAGGAACACGACTGAACTAGGGAATCACTCTCTACTATGGAGAATCCCTATTGAGCTAGGGAATCACTCTCTACTATGGAGGATCCCGAATGAGCTAGGGAGTTTCTCTCTGCTATGGAGGATCTCAACTGAGATAGGGAGTCTCTTTCTTCTATGGAGGATACCCACTGTGCTAGGAAGTCTCTCTCTACTCTGCAGGATCTCGACTGACCAAGGGGAACAATCTCGACTATAGAGAGTCCCTGGATAACTAGAATTTGAGAGGTACTGGTCTGACGTTATATACCTGGTCTATGCTACTATAGCTAGTCAGAAACATGAACATATTCTACTTTTATCATACATCATTCATTTCGGAAGGATCGGGGCTATTTTCTACTAACAACAAGCCCAACATTCTAGAATTATCATTCTCATATTTTATCATCATAATTCATATCATCATGAATCCATATTAGTATTTCTTCATATGTCTTACATTAGTGAGCATCTTTAGATTCATATCATGCATAATACTTTCACAATATTAAATTTCGGCTTCATGTCATTCAACATGTATCATAGAGACATTCATGATACATATATCCAAATTTTCACTTTAACATACATACATTGATTCATATATTCTATATTTATGGGAAGCCATGTACTTACTCATATCTCAAACATATTCAACGGGATCATGAGAGAAGCATACATCTTCATTTCATAAGACCCATTTCAAGATTTACTCCGATTCATGAGAAGGATGCATTAGTTAGGCCATTATCATAGATCCACCTCATACCCAATCAATTCAATCAGAAACATAGTGATAATACATAATTTACTCTCAATTGTTCAAGCCCATACACTTCAACCTATCCCAAGATAGCTATTAATGGCATAATCGGGTTATTAGGGATAATCATACAATTTTCACACAATTTAATCATGTTCATGAATTACTACGATAATTAAGTGAACAATAAACTAGACCCATTAAATACTCAAGCCAATTTATGAAGAACACACACCCATGAATTTCCATCATTTAATCCACAATTCAAGACAACCCATTCATTTAAGAAAATGTAGAAGAAATTACCCATCACACAAACCCTAGATCACGCTTTTCTAGATTAATTGAAAACGGTGTTTTAACAAAATATTTTGAGGCACAAGGATGGAAGAATATCCTTGTTGAAGAGCCCGCATACCTTGTAGAAGAACCTTGCTCGAAATTTCCCCTTGAAGCTTTGATGAACACCTTGGTGAAATCCTTGAATCTTGAGAGGAGATGAGGAAGAAGGGTTTGATAGGTATCTTGTGAGAATGAGGGTTTAGACATGAAGAAACCCTTAAAAGCATCCCACATAACACTCAAAACGACGTAGTTTAGGAGTTAAAAGTATAGGAGTTTACGAAAATGCCCCTGAAAAAATGCAAGAAAATTACTCTGCCAGACCCCATGAGGCATCCAATGAGTCGTGGGGTCAGGAAACGACTCATGGGGATGAGTCGTTAAGTACACTGGTTAATTTCTCCATTTTATGCTCTTCCTTCCCCGCGAGTAACTTGACGAGTCATTGGGTACGTGACGACTCGTCCTTCCTTCCGTTGTCTTCACTGCTTCAAAACCACACCAAAAGTTCTCGGCTTGACCTAATGGACGACCTAACAAATCGTTGGGTCCTCTAACGGCTCATTGGGTCATCTGTGTCCACTGCACCAGGCTTCCATCTTGACTGCTCCCCATGAGTCTGACCATGACTCATGGGGCCTCCTAACGGGTCATCCCCTTACTCATTCTGAGCAAAATTTTCCCATATCCTACCTAAATTATTCCTTGAAACCTGGAATTTGATCTTAGAAACATTCGGGGTGTTACACCTATCCCAATCAACAAAAACAAAAAAGAAGATAAAAGAATAGGTGTAAGCAAGCAAACTAGATTGGTAGGCTAGATAGGGATTATGTCATAGTCCCTGACATCGGCTCCATTATATTTGATATCATTCAAATTTAGTCCCAAATTCTGATAGTATAAATGATTGAAGCAAATATAGAACCCAATATGGAGTTTGGTGATAACACTCAATACAACTCTACCTTTTAAAGGAGGTGGCTACGATCGTTGTCAAAAAAAAATTTCGAACGAGTTTCGGGATCGAATCCCACAGTGATTGAGGAGGGATTATCCAAAAGTCGTGAATCAACTCAAACTAGCTAGCTTAATGTCTAAACAAAGTAATGTAAATATTGGGGGAAAAGGAAGCAAGTACCAATATCAAATTTGTGAAACAAAGTGAGGGCAAACAACTTGTTTCACGTGAATTTGATGGGGCATCGACTTGATTGGGATTGATTAAAATGTCATAGATTCGATTAGAGAATGGAGAGCTTTGGTTATGGCTACACAATATATTTCTCAACCAAAAGGATGTGTTTACCTTTGATTTTCTCAAACCCTAAAGCCAATCAAAAAGCCAACCAACAAATCTTGAGGAAGGGTTAAACTATCTATATCCTTAACCCTTTAATGGAGTATGAATATGGGTATTGACGATCTCTAGCTCAAGCCCAAATATCACATACCCAATTCCTTACTATTGAATACTCATCCAAACCTTACTTCCCTCCTTCAAGCAAAAACAAGAAAAGAAAGCTAAATCAATGTATGCATCCATCAATTATTGAATTGAAACTTGGAGGGAACAATAGATCCATGCTTACTACTCACATCTAAGAACAATTTATCAACACCCAATCAAATCGAGACACCCATCTTGCACACACACCCCTATCAAGAAATCAAGCTACTCATTAGTAAAGAGAGATAAATTATACACATACAAAGTTCCTCTAAATTAATCATATTAAGTAATTAAATTCAAGATCAAGGTCAGCAACAATGGAGTTCTAGCCCAATGGAAATTGAAGAAGAAAGTAAATTGTACTCTCTTTCTATCTCTATGTTCTTCTCCTCACTAAAACCAATTCTATGACATATTATTGTTACAATTGGGGAAAATCTTTGAAAATTCTATTTGCACAGCTATCCAAAATTTCCCTTGGAAGATTCACAAGTACACGTGTGCATTTCTGAACGTCATTGCCCTCAACAGCAACGCGGGTCACTTGTGTGGCACCTGCGTTCCATAGGTGCCAATCTGCGGCTCTCAGGTTACTTCTTAGGCCTATGAAATTCCCTTTGCATGTCATCTTCGGTAGCACCTGCGTTCCACAGATGCCAATCTGCGATTCACATGTCTAATTCAACACATCTTCCAGCTTCGTCTACTTGGAACCTTTCACGAGTGCCCATATGTGGCATGCATGTTCCTTTTTCTTCCAGTAGATTGCTTTTAGTTCAAAATTCTTCCATTTTCTTTGTATAAGTTAAATGTCTGCACAAAAAAAAGAGAAAAGGCATAAAATCTTCCAAAATTGTGTGAAAGCAAAACAGTAGCTCATACTTAAAAGCCAAATGAGTTGCTAATTTACCAAGTCATCAAACCCCCAAATCGAAAGTATTACTTGTCCTCAAGAATGACATTCACTCACAAGTAGAATTGACTTAAGCATACTGCATCATGAGAGCTACACACAAGACCAATAAGACTTAAGAAAATCCTAAAATCACACACAGACTCAAAAAATTAAAACGACTCAAACAAGTACACTAATTCAATTGGTACCACCACAATTATTTGGAAAATATCACTTTTATTCTTTCAATTCAAAACAAGGGACATTTTAAATCAAATAAAGATTTAAAAAAATCTCAAGTCATTAATACTCATATTTAAGGTTTTCCTAGAAGTTCACTACACGACTTGTCGCATCCATACCTCTCAATTGAAAGAATAATTTTAGCATTTACTCCAAGGAAGTGATGTCACTCACCAAAATAGAGAATCCCACTCACATACATACAATTCACATATAAGGATTATAAGATGATACAAAGACGCTCACTCTCAAAGACATTCAAGTGAACACACATCGAACCATAGGCTTGCCTTTCATGTAACTCACTACTAATGTAGAGTTGACAAACTTGGAATCACTAAGGATTTGCGGGTAATAATGAAGTCTAGGGGTAAAGGTATGACAACATTTCTCTCTAGTGACTAAAACCTCCCTAATGCCTTTACGAAACAATCCAAACATTCCTCTTACACATAGTGAGTCTGCTCCACCTTATCTCCTTTTTGACCATCCACATTTTTCCACAAGAGCCACCCTTTTAACACCTAAACTTATACATTAAGCCTCATCTAAACAAGAGATAGAACCATTCAATCACTTTCTTTATTATTTTTATCACAAGGTTTTTTAACCGACCATTTTTTTAAATCAGGCAATTAGTGCTACCCACATTGAAGTTCATTTCTCTTTTTTCCTTTTTGTGTACACCCTCAAACTTAGGTTTTTGCCTACATCACATTTCATTTTCTTATTCTTCCCCAAGTCTTGGGCTTCAAGCCCCCACTTTTATTTCATCACTAGAAATTAGGGAGGAATGGGTGCCAAAGTAGAGGATAAAAAGGGTGGAAGACATGTAATGCGGTATCCAAGAAAAAGGCTTAAGACTCAAAAATTGGTTAACTAGGATCAATGTTCAAGGAGGTCATTTTGAAGTGAAGTGACTATTCAAAAAGGTCCTAGGGTTATTTTCCAAGTTCAACTACATCTAGAATTTAACCCTGAATTGCAGTCGGGAAAAGTTCAACATGATATGCATACACAAGAATCAAGAAAAACCTAACCACGCAAGACATCACACTCTAAGGAGTTCAACTATTCTCAAGATCAATTCAAAGGCATGACTTTTGACAAGCTATTTGAGTTTTGTACACTCGTTTTGTGAATCAAAAATTCAAACAAAGAATGTGCAAATCATGACAAGAGAATGCTCTTTTTGAAACTCATTTTCCCTTTTTTATCTCAACAATCACATTGCTTATGCCAAGTAAAAATTTTGGTGGTACTGCTCAAAATAAGTGCAACAAGGACGTAAAAGGAAAAACTAAAACTTGGAATTTTCTCTTAAGAAAGTCGCCTCTCAATCCATCATAGAAAAATGTCACCCGGTTCGACACAAAAATAAGATAAACAAAATTCGCTCCTTGAGAAAGAACTATGGTATGAAGAAAAACCTTGGAGTTTATTCACTAAATACTATCTACAAAGGCGATTATTATGCTCGAGTAGTAAGACAATTGAAGTGTAATCCCAAATCAGCAATGGAAAGTCACATTATCAAGACAAGAAATCAATCCGATTAGGGTCAACACTTTAAATCAATTCCAAACAAGCCCAACAAGGGCAATTCATTCATCCAAAAAAAATAATATTTAAATAAAAACTTCAAAAAAAAGCCTGATAAGGGAAACAACATCAACTACCAAAAAGGGCACATCCCACCCCCAAAAAGAATGTAAACATTATCCTCAATGTTACCAAATGAAGGATAAGGGGGTTAGAACTCTTTGAGCCAACTACTTCTCTGCATCATCATGAGCCTCAGCGTCTATGCTAGTGCCTGCACCATGTCTACAGGAGTGAGCTGTACCAAGAGACTCAAATAAAGTGTCTTGTAACCCCGAAAAAATATCGGCACCATCATCATCATGCTCTGCCTCCTCATTTTCCTCTAAATCTCCAAGCAACTCATTAATTGGGCCCCGAGTTGTGTGCGGGGCAGCCATGGCTTCATCTAAGAAGCTTATATCGATGTCGGATAGGGGGCCTTTCCCTTTAACTCTCTCACAACAGCCTAAAGAGATGATAATGCTCCATCAATCACATTGATTCTGGAGCACAGCTTGTTTAAGAGGTCAAATACATCCTTCATCGCGTTCTTTAACGATCTTTGGATCAGGGCAGATAGATTTTTGGCCAACTTTGCTAGTTGGCTTTCATGTGAGTAGGTTATGTGGGTAAACTTTTGGAGCCCACTCTATCTGGAGAATGGAGCTAGTGATGAAGGCCCCG
This sequence comes from Datura stramonium, assembly GCA_018107945.1. Lineage (NCBI taxonomy): Eukaryota > Viridiplantae > Streptophyta > Magnoliopsida > Solanales > Solanaceae > Datura > Datura stramonium. Next base: position 261,764 of record JACEIK010000903.1, read on the forward strand.
GAGGTAGAACCTCCTCAGAAGCATGTCTCAATATTTCGGGAGTGGGATCATTTAGGTTTTGTATCAATGGGACACTTCCAGTGTATACGAAGGAGTGCGGTTCGTTCGAGAAATTCCTACCTCTCTATCTNAGTGGGATCATTTAGGTTTTGTATCAATGGGACACTTCCAGTGTCATGTGCCATAGACTCCATAGGGACATCCCAAGGCTGCAATCTCCTCTTCTTTCTTTTTGGAGCATTAGCATCTCTCTTCTTGTCCATACGAATCACTCCTATAGTGGATCTAACATGGTCATCACCAAAATATGGGACCTCCATTCTAGCACATAATTGGCTAATTAGCACTGGGAAGGGCATTGAGAGATCCAACTACCGAGCCTTCCTTTTTATTTGCACGATGAACACTTCACCAAAGTTCACGTGCACCCCGAACATGATGCAGGATATCAATATGGCAGCCTCCAAGTGCACCTTCTGGTCATTTTTGGATGGCATAAGGCGACAACAAACTAAATCTAGCCACAGCTTGGCTTCGAAGTAAATATCTTGCCTTGGAATTTCACCTGCTAAAGTAGCCCACATTGACTACCCCATTGCAATAGTTTATCAGGGTTGGTTGCTCTTAATAGCAATATTCTCTGCAAACTTGATCCCTATGGCAATTGGTTTTTCCCAATAGAGAGAATTGATAGCGTCGGGGGTGATATCAAATTTTTCCCCCGGACCATGATAGATGGTAATAACAAAAATTCATCATCCCTTCCTAAGTGCTTTATTGATTCTTGCCTCGCTTGATAAGAGGCGTACAACTCAAGAAAATGGTTGGGGTAGTAACCTGTACGTGTATCCAAGAACGGGTGCCACTCTCTTTTAGCGAACTACTTGTTGATATTGGGGAACTCCTACCCCAACCCAGTTAAGTTAAAGTGCTTTTTTGGTGTGATTGACCGTTTCTAGTATTTGATGAAGTAGGGCTTCATGTCCTTCGCACAGAATAGGATGTTGTCCCCAGTGTTGGTAGGGACTTGAGTCTTCATATTTTTGCCTTATCCTTTGTTCTTGCACTTGCTAGAGGCTGGAGCTTTTCCCTTGTCTTGACACCTAGATGAAGACATTTTCCTGCAAGACAATGTGAGTGCCACAACACAAATCACACTTTTTTGTATATTTCACAAAGAAAATAAAAGAAAGAAGCTAAACTAGGCTAAGGAAAGAAAAAGAAAAAAGAATTGGATTGCAAACAAATCAAGTAGCACAATTTGACTGCTAGTACCTGTGCTTCACCTATGTTTCACAGGTGCAAACCTACAACACCAAGATGAGGCACAGATGCAAGGCACAATTACTGGGACCTGTTGTAAGTATCTTTGTTACATCTGCATTTCACAGATGGAGATCTGCGGCACGCGGGTGGAACGCAAGTGTGAGGAAGTGAGCCTATAGCCCATTACCTATACCTACATTCCGTAGAGAAATATCTGCAGCATGCAGCTGCTAAACAGTGCCTCAACTCCCACTCTCATGTTTTCACTTCAATTGTTAGGCGAGTTTGAACAATTTTAAAATCTAATGGGTACTCAAGCTTACCTAAAAGATATGATAACAACATCAATTTCGATTCGACCATTTCGACTACTTACCGACTTCCCTTAAGAAGGAAGTTGTCCCATCTATCATCGGGAAATGTCAAGTCACCATTTCTACCAACATTCATTAATTTATTTTCAACAACTCAACACCCTCACTAGGCATGGTCATATTTCATCCACATTATCAAACAAACAAGAAGTAATGATGATTTTCCCTTAAAAAAAGACATCACCTAATCCATCATCGGGACAAATCAGTCATCACAAGCAACTGGGTTAGTCAGACTTCACCCTCAATCTACAATTTCATGGCGTTACATTGCACTAATCATATAGAATCTCATGAAGAACAAACTTCCACATATTTTGCAATTTCTAAACCACCCACAAATACCCATAAGAAATCAATTTTAAAATACACATGGAGAAAGACATTTGAGAAACGAGGGGAAATTCCATCTTCATTTAAGAACAATAAAGCTCCACAACTCGTAAGCAAAAGAAAAAATGAAGCATAAAAGTATAACAAAATAGAGTGAGTAGAAATAGGGAGTTTAACTTCAAGCTTTTCACAAAAAGTAAATGGTGATAGCCAATCCAAGCTCTGCTCACTATGGTGTTTTGAAGTTTTATGATGGAAGAAGATGGAAGAAGTGGTGAGTTTTATAGGTGAAGAAAGGTGAAAAGTTTGTGTGTGGAGTTAATGGGGGTAGTTGGGAGTTAAGAGGTGGTGAAAATGGGGTTATGCTGCTGAAAATTGGGGTTTTGGGAAGTGGAGAAGAAGGTGGAAATTCTTGGGTCGAGCATGGGTCAGGTTAGTCAACTTATAAAATTTTGCATACCTGCGCCTGTGCTGGACATGCGGTCGCAGAATAGGATCTACGAGATGCATGTCTAGGGAAATTGTGCCTCAAACTGCCCAGTGCACTGCTTAGGACCTGAGTTACATATGTGTGTCGCAGCTCCTCGTTTGTGTTTCGCAGATGTGATGCAGGTCTCCTATGTTTAAAAAATTTGGTTCCAGGTATTCTGCCTCTGATTTGTGCTAACCTACATATCGTAAGTCCCTACCTACAATTCGCATATGAGGCGCAGGTGATCATCTTTTTCCCAGGCATTCTGGGTCATGCTTGTGCGACACCTACACTATGTAAGTTGGGACCTGTGTTTCACAGGTCCAACACATATTCCCCACTCTGCTTCCTTCAATTTTTACCATAATCCAACATTTGACAACAACAAAAAAACACAAGAAGTTTAAAGACGCTTGGGTTGCCTCCCAAGAAGCACTTGATTTAACATCGTTGTACAATAATTTCACCTCTTATTTCAATGATAATAGAGAGGTTCAACCTCATCATAAGGGACATCTACCTGCTCATCCTTATCATCAATCACGGCCACCACCTTGCACTCATCTGGTGGTTTCATTGGCTGGTACACATTAAATGTAACCTCATCACCACCGACGCAAAATTTAAGCTCACCTAGCTTGACGTCCACTAGAGCATGCCCAGTGTCCATGAAAGGTCCCCCCAAGCACCTCAAGGTCTACATCATGATCTAACACAACAAAGTCGCTGGAAGGATGAATTTATCCACTTTGACCAGCACATCACTAAGTATCCCAATCAGTCACTTAATGGATCGATCTTCCATGAGCAACCTCATAGTGGTAGGTTTGGAATTTAGGTCTAGGGAATATTTATATGCCCAAAGACTATTTTATACCCATGTTTAAGAAATGTTTGTACCTTAATTTAAGAATAATCTCATGTATTTTGTGTAATTTGTGGCCATGGACTAACAAATATGATTAGCTTTCTTTGTAGGTTGAAATTGCCAGTGTACGGAGCTCAATGTGAAGATAATGGTTCTAATCTTGAAGATAAATATTAAGGGATGGATCAGGGATAGTGAGACAAGATAAAAAGGACATTTGGGTGTTCAACAATGTGCCACAGAGCAAAGAATTAATTTATATGAACGGGGGCTGCAAAACAGTGAGCATCCGTGAAAGCAGTGTGTCACGGAGGCAAATCTCCGCGATAGCTAGCGTGTCACGGAGGAAAATCTCCACGATGGGCAGTGTGGCATGGAGCTATTTCAAAACAGGCCAAATTTTGCATTTTTCCAATTTATTATAAATTAAACCCTTAGCTTCTAAATGCATTATCACGAAATATTTAGGGAAGAATGTAAGGAGCGAAGGAACTTCTAATTAGGGTTTGATTTATTTTGTTCTCTTTTATCCATTCTTGTAAATACAATAATTCAAAGATGTTTTTGAATGATTGTATGAATATGAGTGGCTAAAATTGTTCTTCTAGGGTTTAGGCCACATGACATGAATGTAATTGCATGAATTCATCTTTGGTTTGAGTTTTCATTGTTGTTTTGTCTTGCCTTGTTCTTTAATTATTGTTTTAATGCCTGATCACCATTAAAACGAACCTGTTAAGCTTAGGCAATAGCTCGAAAGAGTAACCCTAGGTTAGAACAAAAGAATGTAGGGAGAAAGTTCTTGTCTTAAATATAGGATTCGTGGTTGGGATAGGAATTATACCAAATTCACCTATCTTGGTTAAATTGTCACATCATCACTCTCAAACGTAATTGTGAAGTTAATTCTAAGTTAAATGATTAGAGGTACGAAAGTATATAATCAAGGGCATAAACCCCGTAAACCACATCCATAGTGTTAAATTTCTCACTAATTAGGACACCACATACCCACTCAATGATGTAGGTGTGAGACTAGTTTGTTGTGTTTAGAGGCTCGAAAGACCATGAACACTACATATTAACTCTGTGAGACAACAATTGAATTTCATATACTTGAACCACTGTGAATTGTTGCATTGCATGATTTTCAGGCCTTAACTCTAGATGCTTCTTATTATTGTTTCTCGACTATTTTATGATCACCCCTAGATTTAAATACCAACTTTCAAAATCTCTATAATAAATAATTGTGAAATTCAACTTAACATTTGAACTTGAACATTCGCTGAAATAGTCCAGTCCCTGTGGGTTTGACATCTTCCTCTTAAAAGGTTCATTGTATTACTTGTACGACCGCATACACTTGCGTGTGTGCTGGGGCGCAACAGGTTTTTGGCGCCATTGCCAGAGAATTGATGAAATTGGTGAATTTCTTATTCTGTGTTAGTGTCTAATTTTGTAATGTTAAAAAAATATTTATTAGTTTTAGATTTCTTTTATTTTTGTTTTTAGTTTGATACCCTTCTTGATATAACATCATGGAACACAAATGGGTTGAATGGTGGATACTCATATTTTGGTTAGTCCTGTCTGAATTGTGGAGGACCCCACTTGCGGCAACATTTTCCTACTTGCAGTATATATGGTGGTTAGGATGGACATTAGAATGGTTGTCCAAATTCGTATTCCCCTTCCCCAAGCCCCTACTATGATCATTTTGTTGTTTTTGATGAGTATATGAATGATGAAGTGGAGGACTTAGAACACCAAGCTCACATAGAAAACATGTTAAAACATGTTCTTGAGCAGACAAAAGCAATGAGGGAGCAGATGGAAGTAATGAGAATTCACACTAAGGAAAATGGAGAGGCCCTAGAAATGATGAAAGCTCAGTTCACGGAGATAAAGGCTGAGGCTAAAGCGTGCACTGATTTTCAAGTCATGGTCTTTGCCAATACTCAAGAAGGATCTCAAGGAGAAAAAAAGAGTGAGTTCTTGGAACAAGCTCAACAATTAGAAGCTCCTGAGAGTCTCTGTGATGGTCTCACATATATGGCCAACCCAGTCATAAAAGGGGGGATAGAGTTCCAACCATTTGACATTCATGTGGAGTCAGATGTTGCTATGGAGAAGGTGTACAAAAGTAAGGAGGTCAAGAAAAATGCAGTTTCAGAGTTGAGGTGTATTGTACCCCACTTAAAGCATTTCTCGACATTAAGTTTGGTTGACAACCTAGAAATAGAGTATTCCAAGCTTATAGAGAAAGGTCTAGGTGAGGAACAAGCCCCGTATATTCTGCAATTTGCTGAGTCGAAGAGACAGAATGATTTCACTTACTTAAGGGCCAATAAGTGTAAGAGGCGATATCTACTGTTTGGTCCCTTAAATTTTTCATCACCACTCCTAGAGCATAATAGGAAATTTGAAAAGAAATTAGGGGTGAGATTCATATCCTAAAAGTGGAAGGAAAAGTGGTGGAACTTGATGCATCATGCCGCAACGTAAAATCAGATGCTTCTTGGGAGGCAACCCAAAGGTACCATAGGTACAATTTTCTTTTTCTATTGTTTTGGTTTTGGGTAATTTTCAATTTTTGTTTTGTTTTTGTGATGTAAGCATAGGAAAAAGGGGAAGTCTGAGTACCCTTAGAAGAAGAAGCTAAGGAGCATGTCAAAGTGCAAGTGTGGGGTTGAGGATCCCCAAGAGGAAAATGAAGAAGAAGCTAAGGAGCATGTCAAAGTGCAAGTGTGGGGTTGAGGATCCCCAAGTGAAAATGGACAATGCATGCTGCTAGCTAGGCCTAGAGGCTCAGGAAGTATCTCTCACCTTTGGCCTTCTTTAAATGATGCTTGGGACATAGCATAAATTAAGTGTGGGGTGAGGGGTAATTTCTAATTTGTGCTAAGTGATTTCTTGTTAATTGGTGCTTGGTATAATATTATTTGATGAAAACTAGAGCTGGAGCAATTTTTCTCTCTCACTCAACCCTTTGATTTTTATTTTTGGATTCTTTTTCGGAAGGGGGCACTTTGAACCGAGAAATAAAATTTTTCTATGTATGTACATAACTATTTTAGTTTATAGTTAGGACTTTTCCCGACAATGGATGGATGATGCACTGCCTTGAGGGAAAATTAGTCAATAGGTTTTTGTTTTTGAACTTTAGTTGATCAATTGGTTGATGTTCTTAAGGAGTTCTATGCATGATTGTAAGATGCAAGTGTTTTTAATTTTGAAACATGTGTAGCAGTTGTATAACTTTATTTGAGACACCTAGGCTCTCGAACATGACTCTGTATGCTTGAAAGCTTAATTTCGAATTCATGTGATTAGCCGATGGAGAGTCCGTATGGGTCTTTCTAGAATTGAACATGTGCAGTGAGTGTAAGGTTCTTCGTGTATTACATGCTATCATGTAGTGTCTAGAACTTGCCTTTGTGAGTTGGGTGTGCTTAAATGAGGAATGTTAATTGCAGGAGAATGTAGGTATTTCTTTGAATAAGCTTATTTTTTATCCTATGCTTTACCTACCCTTAATGCATAACTTAGTCAGCCCCATTGAGCCTTTAGCGTATTCTTTGATTAGCCACATCAAAAGCTTAATTCTTTTCTTTCAAAAGAACTAAATTTGATCCAAAATTCCTAAGAACTTAAGTGAAAAATTAAAAATAGTTCAAGGAGGAGAATCTTGAAAAGAAGGGAAATAGTAGTTGTGGAAGTTGAGAGGGAAAGATTGTGAGGCAATTTGTCTAAAATGCCTCCAAGTGTTGGTAGGAGTAAAAGAACAAAAGAATGAAAAAGTTTCTTAAGCAATTCTTACTAATAATATAAGTGTTTTAAAGAAATGTAAGAAAAAAGGAAATTGAGAGTGAAAAGAACAAGAGGTGAAGTGAAAGAAGAGAATGTGCTTACGAGCAAGTGTGATGTAGCAAAAGCGCCACGAAAATAGTCACTATCACTGGCCAGATTAGTACCTACCTAATCCCTTAGCTACATTACAACCCGATAAGTCCTACTTCATATTACTTTCAAACATTCCCAAATTAGTGGAGTACAACACTAAGGGCAAGCTTATAGGTGAGTACATGTTGCATGAGACTACCGTGAAATTGAGTGTAATTGTGTCCGTTATACCCATACATGCTATAATTTGAAAATTTGTGAGTAAATAAGGGTATCTCTCTTGTTGTGAGGGCACATGTTTAAGGAAAGATAGACCATGTTAGACTTCTCTTGGATTGGGTAATGTACATGAGTTTGTTGTTCTTGTAGAGTTGATTCTTGGGGCTCAGGAGGTCTAACTTGGTTGTACTTTTGTTTTTAATTGCTATATATAACATGCCTCTATTTGAACTTGCCATCTAAATAAGTCATTGAAGTCTTAATTTGAGTCAAGCCTACGCCAATTGGTAGCCGTGTGAGTCTTCCTTGTGCATGATGTAAAGGATTTGTTTGAGGACGAACAAGGCTTAACTGTGTAGATGAGGGAAATTTCAAATTTTGTGCTAAGTGATTTCTTGTTAATTGGAGCTGGGTTTAATATTGTTTGATGAAAATTGGAGTTTAGCACATTTCACCCACCCTTTGGTTTTTCTTTTGGTTTCTATTTCCCGGGGACACTTTGAACCGAGAAGTAAAATTTTTCTATGTATGTACATAATTATTTTAGTCATAATTAGAGAATTTTTTCACAATGATAGATGATGACCGTCTTAATGGAAAATTACTCAATAGGTTTTTGTTTTTGAACCCTTAGCCGATTGATAAAGTTGATGTTCTTAAGGAGTGCTATACATAATTTTAAGATGCAAGTGTTTTTAATTTTGAAACATGTGTAGCAGTTGTATAACTTTGTTTGAGACACCTAGGCTCTCGAACATGACTCTGTATGCTTGAAAGCTTAATTCGAAATTCATGTGATTAGCTGTATTGAGAGTTTGTATGGGTCTTTCTAGAATTGAACATGTGCAAAGGGAGTGTAAGGTTCTTCGTGTATTACATGCTATCATATAGTGTCAGAACTTAAGCCTTGTGAGTTTGCAAAGCGAAATGAGGAATGTTAATTGTAGGAGATAATGTAGGTATTTCTTTGAATAAGCTTATTTTCATCCTAAGCTTTACCTACCCCACGACAATCCTAGCCTACCCCATTGAGCCTTTAGCGTATTCTTTGATTAGCCACATCAGTGTTTAATTCTTTCTTTCAAAAGAACTAAATTTGATCCAAAACCCTAAGAACTTAAGTGAAAAATTAAAAAGAGTTCATGAGTGAGAATCTTTGAAAAGAAGGGAAATAGTAGTTGTGGAAGTTGAGGGAAAGATTAGAGGTGCAATTATTTAAAATGCCTAAGTGTTGGTAGGGAGTAAAAGAACAAAAGAAGAAAAAGTTTTTTTAAGTACTCCTTACTAATAATATAAGTGTTCTTAAAGAAATGGGGAATAAAAAGGAAATTGAGAGTAAAAGAATAAGAGGTGAAGTGAAAGAAGAGAATGTGCTTAATGAGCAAGTGTGATGTAGTAAAAGCGCTTAGCGAAGATAGTCACTAATACGCCGCATTAGTACCTACCCATCCCTTAGCTTACATTACAACCCGATAAGTCCTACTTCATATTACTTTCAAATGTTCCCAAATTAGTGGAGTACAACACTATGGCAAGTTTATAGGTGAGTACATGTTGCATGTGAGAATTCATTGTGAAATTGAGGTAATTGTATTCATACCTATACATGTTATAATTCTGAAAATTTTATGTGAGTAAAATTGGTATTTTGTTGTGAGGGCACATGGTTAGCGAAAGATAGGACTCATGTTAGACTTCATTGGGTAATGTACATGAGTTTGCTAAAGTAGAGTCGATTTGTCACGACCCAAGTCTATATCCTTGATGAGACACGGAACTTGGAGTCAGAAGTAACCCCAAGCCAACCCATGGTCCGTCATAACACCGTAAATTGAGTAATCATGCTTTAAAGCTTTAAATAATAATACCATTTAAGAAAGCTAATTTGATAAAAGTTCATACAACTAAAAATAAATGTTGAATGTTGAGCTCATGTGTAAAAGCTTATCTACAAATGATGAGTTGCTAGATAAGCCCTACCAACTCTCTAAAGTCTGATCAAAATAAACATAGTCCTCGATAGATGAGGACTCACCAAAGTTACGCTGGCCGGTATCTTCTCAAGGAATCTACCGACGATGCCGGGGCTGGAGTAACTCGCACCTGTATCATGATACAATACAACATTGAAGGCATGCGTTAGTACTTGGAATGTACTATGCTAGAAAGATGATATAAATACAAGACAAGTAAATCAAATTGTAATGACCAAATGCAATAATGAAAACCGAACAAATCGAAATATAATCGAGGCGGTCACACAACTCCCGACCGATGGTCATGGACATGTCCTGAATTCGAGATTTTGATCTGAGCTACACTGAATTCGGAGCTAAACCGAAACCAAAATCGACTCAGTGGGGAGAGCTTATAACCGATATATAACCACGTGAGCTAAACATGGAGTTCGGCATAATACGCCTTATCGAGCAGGACCCACATATCTTCTAGGTATAAAGGAATGAACCGGGTGATCACAAATCTAGGGCCATAGGCCAATAAAGAATCCTACGGTGGCGATGGTTTTTGAAAAATGAGGTGCCGCAACCCCGGTCCGCTCGGTGCTAAGTGCTACTCCAACTAGATAGTCCTAGTCCAATTACTGCTGATAGCTCAAAACCGGGGTCCAAGAATAAATTAGGATACTTATCTCGAAGTACTTCGAGAGTCTTATCGACTGTGATTTTATAATTGGTGTTCTAAGCACTAGGCCGTAGCCGCTATTTGGAAGCGGCAACGCCTAAAGAACAAAACTGGAAATGAAGCTAGTGGTTCTAAGACCGGCCGAGCCATCTGAAAGCGTCATAATTGTCTAAAGAACAACCAATATCTGGATAACTGATACCCGGGAGGCACCACTGACATCTTAAGAAAAGACTATAGCCAAACCGATCAACCGGATATTTCAAAATTAAGAATACTCATATTTTGACCGAATCTGTACTAGCATGCATTTGACTGAGATTTATGTCCTCAATATTTATATAATATGGTAATTCCAACACTGAGGAATCAAGCAACATGAATAACTAATCAATTATGCAAGACTCTAATTTACTGCATTCAAAGTTAGGGCTAGAATCCATTTTTAGGAACAAGTATCAACTTAGTTACGTGATAGTGGAAATATAACTAATAATATGAATAATATTCCACATGATATGACGGAATTCGGCTGAAAATTTAGTCACATTCGAAAACTCAAGGCCTGAAACTGATAAGAAAATTTACGGATTTTTTGAGGGCACAAGGAAGCTGAGAATTCTCAAGCAAATTCTCATGTACCGGCAAAAGAAATCCCTATGAAAATCTCTGAGAATCTCAGAAGAAAATAATTACCCTAACTTTCCCTGAGGAGTCTGTCTGAGAGTTCTTCATCCTGGAGACGAGAATTGAGATAGAATAAGGGGGATCTAGTTGATTACCCATTTAATTCTTTCCAAAACGTGCCCAAAACGATAGGTCTTTGAGATTATAAAGTTGGGAAATTACTAAAATAACCCTGGGCCTGGATTTTTGGCTTACTAAAACTGGAAATGAGGGGGGCCACGACTCGTTGGATGAACCAACAGGTCATTGGTATCTCCCGTACACTGGTAGGAATTTGGCAAAACACTGTGACCTCTCTAACGCGTGACACAATGAATCGCTAATACAAAGAGTCGTTGTCACCTCTCGTTCTGTCTATTGGAAATCCTGAAAGATTCTTGGGGCTTGACATCACGGGTGGACACAACGACTCGTTGCAATACAATAGAACATTGTTTCACTCGTCAATGAAGGAGTTGGTCGAAAATACCGTGAGCCCCAATCAACAATTAACAACAAACTTCGTTGTATCAAATGACAACTCGTCATTTGACTTGTAGTTCCTGGAAAGAGATTAACTGGTTCTGAGCTAGGATGCATTGAGGAGCGACGACCTGCTGTTTCTCACAACGGGTCATTCCATGTTCTCGCCGTTCCGGGCGATCATGGCACGGGCCGGTCATGACCTGAAATGGTCGTTGGAGCTGACGACGACCGTTGTCTCAGTCGTTCTATGCAAAAAATTTTGGTTTAGTCTGCTGAGTCTAAGTTTGGTCTAGAATGTTTCGGGGTTGTTACACGATCTCTTAAGGATAGGAGGTCTTTAACCTTGGTTATACTTTTCTAATTGCTATATATAGCATGCTATATTTGAACTTAAGCATCTAAATAAGTCATTGAAGCCTTAATTTGAGTCGTCTTACGTCAATTGGTAATGTGTGAGTCTTCCTATACATGAGATGTAAAGGATTTGTTCCAGGACAAACAAGTCTTTTAGTGTAAGAGCATCTAGTATATTTATATGCCCAAAGACTATTTTATACCCATGTTTTAGCCATATGCTTGTAACCTTTAATTTAAGAATAAATCATGTATTTATGTAATTTGTGGCCATGGACTAACAAATAAGATTAACTTTCTCCGTAGATTGAAATTGCCAAGCTTGTATGTAGCTCAATGAAGATAATGGCCCTAATCTTAAAGATAAATGTTAAGGGACCTGATGGATGGTGAGACAACTGGAAAGGACATTTGGGTATTCAACAACGTGCCCGAGCAAAAATTCACTTTAAGTGAATAGCTGCAAACGGTGAGCATTCCGGATCGCAACGCGTGTCAATGGAGGCAAATTCCTCGTGATGGGCTGGGCGTAAGTACGAGTTATTTCACCATAGGCCAAATTTTTCATTTTTCCAACTAATTATAAATTGAATCCTTAGCTTCTAAATTCATTATCACATATCTTGGGAAGAACGGAAAGAAACGAAGGGAGAACGAAGGAACTTCTACATAGGGTTTGATTTCTTTATTCTTTATCCATTCATGTAATACTTTAATTTAAAGATGTTTTTGAATGATTGTGTTTCAACATAAGTGGCCAAACCCTTTTCTAGGGTTGAGGCCACATGATATGAATGTAATTGCATGAATTTATCTTTGGTTTGAGTTTTTGTTATTGTTTTGTATTGCATTTTTCTTTAATTATTGTTTTAATATTTGATCACCATTGAAATGAACTTGTTAAGCTTAGGCAAAAGATCAAAAGAATAACCCTAGGTTAGAGCGAAAAGAATGCAGGAGCAAGTTCTTGTCTTCATAATAGATTCGTGTTGTGATAGAAATTATACCTAATTCGCTTAACTTGGCTAATTAAACGGGGTGATAGCTAGATACATAGACAAATATCACCACTCGTGATTTAGTTGTGAATTTACTCCTAAGTTAAATGATTACTGGAACGAAAGTCCATAATCAAGGCATAAACCCTGCAAACTACATCCATAGTTAAATTGTTCACGGTAATCTAGGGAAGTCACATTCCCGCTCAACGATGTAGGTGTGAGACTAGTTTGTTGTGTTTAGATGCCTCTAACATCATGAACACCGCATACAACTCCGTGGAGACAAAATTGAATTTCAGTACTCTGAACCACTTGAATTGTGTAAAATACACATTGTCAAATTTTAACTCTAGATGCTTCTTATTATTGTTTCCCCGACTATTTTATCACTCCCTAGATTTAAATATCATCAACTTTCAATTTCTACGATCAACACTCTCAGGAAATTTAACTTAACACTTGAATTTGAAAATTGCTGAAATAGTCCAAATTTATGGGTTTGACATCCGGCTCTTTAAAAGAGTCATTTATTACTTGTACGACCGCGTACTCTTGCGCGTGTGTTAAAAGTAACAGATTTCCCAACTTAATAACTTTTTAAATATCAAGCAAGAGGAATGTTGATGCTTTCCCCGTGTCACATAGAGCTTTATTGAACAAGTACACCCCAATGGAGAAATGAATGGTGAACGCTCCGGGATCATCTCTTTTTGGAGAGAGGTTGCTAGCCATGACTGCACTACAATGATGTGACACCTCCACTCTACCTACATCAACAACCCTTTTAACAAATTCCTTCATAAATTTGGCATAACTAGGCATTTGGAGCAATGCATCAACCAGCAAAATATTTACGGACAACTTGCTAGACATCTTTCAATGGAAATTTTGAATTAGTTGTCCTCTTTCTTCTTGATTAATCGTTGGGGATAAGGAGGTGAATACTTAGGCACTTGGCCTTTAGCTCTTGGGGCCTCCTTTCCCTCTTCATCAACATTCTCACTTTGGGGAGAAGTATCAACTTTTTCCTCCTCTACCAATTTGTCATCATCAACAACAATAGGTGCACTCGGCACCCCATTAAGAAACTCTTCATCATTTTTCTTTGAACCAACATCCACCTTAGGTTTATCACCCACATTTGCAACTATCTATCGACTCCTCATGACAATTTCCATTCAAGGGCCATCCTTCTTCGGGTTTGGCATAGTGTCACTCGGAAGAGTTTCCTTAATTCTAGGATTCATCTACGTGGACAAATGTTTTATTTGGGCTTCAAGGTGTTTGGTAGATTCAGAGTAAGAATTCACCGTTTGGTCAAGGTTGGATAGCTTCCCTTTCAATTCTTTCACTCCATTATCGGTTGACTCCTCTTTCTTCAACACCCTAGCCAGCGTTTCTTCAATCGTTGAATTCCCTACATAACTCACTCATGGTTGTATAAGGCCTACATCATCTTTTGAAGTAGGTATGTACAGATTTGAACTTCGGTTGTTTTACATATCCCCTTCTCTTTATATCTCATGATTTCTCCATTGATTACTCCCTTTATCTCCAACCTTGATCCTCTCGATCTCTCCAACCTTAGTTCCTATTATCAGGATGCTAAAGGCCTTTATTGGCACCTTGGTACCCTTGATAAGAACCCACTATTTGGCCTATCATAAATTTACATTCCTCATCATATCTTTCTTGGGAAACATCATCCTCAAATGAGTTGTGACCTAGGGCCCCAATAGCATTAATACTTTTAGTTTTTTACCCTATGACATGTTTTCCAAGCAACTCTACTTGAGTCATCATTTTTGCTAGAGTTTTATCTCTTTCTATATCTCTTCTTCTCAACTCATCTGCCAATTGGTTTGAGGACACACCACTCGAGGACACCTTGGTGTCTCTTGTGTACGAAGCATGGTTTGTCTTTGTCATTCTAACCAAAAAGGATTGTGCCTAATGTCTAGTCCATGAGTGAACTACCAGTAAGAGTGGACACAGAATTATTGATTGAACCAAGGGACCGGTAAAAACTTGGAAGAAGTACCCCATCCGGCAGTCCGTGATTTGGGCAAATGGAAACTTTCTTTTTAAACCTTAGCCACACCTCATCAATGGGCTCTCTCGAGTGTTTCCATAAGTTCTTGATCTCGTCACTTAATTGCAGTATCCGAGAGGGTGGAAAAATCTATCAAGAAATGCTTCAATCAACTTATTCCAAGATGTGATGGACCTGGGAGACAACTCCTCCAACCATGTTGTAGCCTCTTCAATCAAGCAAAATGGGAATAAACACAAGCGGATTGACTCTTGGCTGATATTCGATATGTTGAATGGTTGACAAATTTCAATAAAGTTTCAAAGATGCCGATTAGCATCCTCGCTAGCTAGTCCACCAAACAGCCCCTTCATTTGTAAGAGATGTAACATAGTGTTTGTCACATGGAATACGACATTCCCTTCCATTGGTGGTAGGCGAATGACACCAGCTATATTGTGAGCAATAGGATCATCCTCTAAGTCCATGAATCCAACCACGCTATCGTGTATGCTAGCATGGCTCATCTTTACACTCCTAAGCAATCAACAAAAACACAAAAAGAAAATAAAAACAATACAAGACACAAAACAAATTTGAATTACTAAACAAAAAAGGGAAATCACATCTCAATCCCTGGAAACGACGTTATTTTTTTTAATAACACTCAATACAACTCTCACTTTTAAAGGAGATGGCATAGTCATTGTCAAAAAATAAATTCCCAATGATTGTTGGGGTTGAATCTCACAGAGATTGAGGAGCGATTATCAAAAAGTCATGAATCGACTCAAACTAGCTAGTGTCATGTCTGAACAAAGTAATATAAATATTGTGAGAAAAAGGAAGAAAGTATCGATATTAAATTTGTGAAACAAAGCAGGGGAAAACAACCAGTTGCAATCATTGAGAGAGACAAGGGGTATGCATTTGATGGGGCGTCAACTTGATAGGGGTTGATTAAAATGTCTTAGATACTATTAGAGCATGGAGAGTGTTGGTTATGGCTACACCTTATATTTCTCAACCAAAAGGACGCATTTACCTTTGGTTTTCTCAAACCCCAAAGCCAATCAACAAACCAACCAACAAAGCTTCGGGAAGGGTTAAACTATCTCTAGCCTTAACCCTTTAATGGAGTAGGAATATGAGTCTTGACTATCTCGAGCTAAGCCCAAGCATCACACACCGAATTCCTCACTATTGAAGCCTCACCCAAATCTTACTTCCCTCTTTCAAGAAAAAGCAAGATAAGAAAGCTAAATCAATGTTGACAACCATCAATTATTGAATTAAAACTTTGAGAGAACAAATAGATACATGCATACTACTCACATCTAAGAACAATTCATCAACACCCAATCAAATCTAGACACTCATCATGCACACACACCCCTAACAAAAAATCTAGCTACTCATAAGTAAAGAGAGACAAATTATACCCTTAAGAAATTCCTATTAAATTCATCATATTAAATAATTAATTTCAAGATCAAGGTATGCAACAATGGAGTTCTTGCCCAATGGAAATTGAAGAAGAAAGTAAATTGTACTCTGTTCCTATCTCTATGTTATTCTTCTCTCTAAAATAAATTATATGACATATGATTGTTACATTGGGGAAAATCTCTTAAAATTCTATTTGAATATCTATCCAAAATTGTCCTTGGAAGATTCTCAGGTACACTTGTGTATTTCTGGATGATTTTTCCCTCAACAATATTGTGGGTCACTTGTGTGCCACCTGCAGAACGCATGTGCCAATCTGCAGCTCACAGGTCACTTCTCAGGCCTAGGCAGTGCCCTTTGCATGTCATCTGTAGTGGAACCTGCATTCTACAAATGTCAATTTTCGGTTCACAGATCCAATTCAACGCATATTGCAGCTTCTTCTGCTTGGCACCTACGTTTCGCAGGTGCCCATATGCAGCACGCATGTCCCTTTTTCTTCCAGCAGATTGCTTTCAGCTCAATTCTTCCATTTTATTTGTCTAAATTAAATTCCTAGACAAAAGAAGATAAAAGGTACAAAACCTTCCTAAATTTTGTGAAAGCAAAGTAATAGCTCATGCTTTTAAAATCCAAATGAGTTGGTAAATTACCAACTCATATCATTAGGGTTGAATCCCATAGAGACTATGCTAAGCCAACTCTATCTAGTACTAATCAATATAGTATTGCAAGATTTATCTATTTTAATTGAGATTGAGAAAATTTAACTATAGCTATTGTATGAAAATTGCTTGGGTTATAATCAATTTAAGAAAATTCTAGGAAAGTGACCCCAATTATGGGTCGATCCCCCTAAAATCACCCAATATGTCTATATTGAAAATGAGCTATGGCTGAACATGCAATAAAAGACTTAGCAACCCATGGGTATCTTTCAATAGCACCATAGGTATCAATATACTTCAATTTTGTCAAATTGAAGAGAACTCCGTTCTACCCAATTGGTTGTTACCTATTGGAATTCAACCTATTTCTAGAAGAATACATTTAATAAGGGTTATTCCTTGAGTTATTGTATATTGATGGTAATCCAACCTAAATTTGCTCCTTCAAGCCTCATAAAGGTAATTGCGCAGGATTTGGTGACTTTTATCACTAATGACACACTATAAAGCAATAATCAATCAAATGATCATAAGCCCAAACTTAATTTTACAAAATTTGGATCACTAAGGTTCGCAAACCATTGAATTCACAACCTTAGATCTGGGTTTAGCTACCCATAGAAAGACGAAGAAGAGAAAGAGTAATTAGATATTCTCACCAACAAAAATGAAATTGTAGAAGAAATCTTCAATAGATGAACTTGGATCTTCAAATTACAATCTAAATCTAATATATACAATGAAAAGTGAAGCTAACTATCTATCTTTACTCTCTACTGAAAATAATGAATGAAAAGCTCCTTGAAAATTAGAAGAAAAATCTATTTATACTATGTCTGAAAAAGCCCAAAATAATTTAAACTCGGAGATGCCAGGCGTGCAGGGATGGACCGTCCTTTGTTCCATTATTTACATTTGGCCTCTATCCAAAAGCTTTTCATCTTTTGATCAGTAGATCATCTTCTAGAAAGAAGTTCTGTCCCAGCTTCATTCTTTACAATTTCATTTTTCCTCATCCTGAGTCCATTTTTCAATTGAAGTCTTCTAGAAAGACGGTCCATTCTTCAATTGACGGACCATCTTCAAAAAAGACGGTCCATCCTTCAAACTACCATTTAAGGACTCTTTCAAGTTAGTTTATAGAATCATTAGCTAGAATTGGACGACTGAACATACAAACCGTCTATCAAATAGACACTTCGTCCTTTGTGTAATCTTTGGATAGCTTTCTGGCTTTAACACCACTCATCTTCATTTTGCTCGGATTCCTAAAACATGGCATAATAAGATTAATTCTACTTAATTTAACTCCTAAATACATGCAATATGATATGAAATAAAGCAAATATGTTTCACAAATTCCTGACATCAATATTCAATAAGCAGTCCAGCATAGAAGAGTGAAAAGACAAAATGAAGACCTAATAGAGTAGCAGATTAAGATAGGTGCAACTAACACTACAATAAAGATACCTAAAGATGTCAATAGTGGATATGATTAACAAATGTCTTCCCCTATTCAAGGTACTATAGTCTCAACTTTTGTTGTTAAGAGTCCTCAAGATCAGTCTGATTATGTCACGCCCCGAGTTTATACCATGGATGTGGCAGGTACTCAGATCACCTAGTGATCCAACCGAACCCTTAACCTGGCTTACTTACTAGCTGAGAATACAATAATGTATAGCAAAAGGAATGTAACACCCCAAAAGTCTCTTAGATCAGACCCAAGGAGTAAATAAGAGAAAGCCGAAAAATCTACACTAGGTCACAGAAAGAGTTATCTAGAGACCCATCAAGTGACCTAATGGGTCATTGAGTGACTCGTTGGGTGGTGCAAAGTGGAGTAAGGGTTCTTTTCCAAGAGTCTTGATAGATTAAGGAACGAGTTGTCAAGTCCCCTGATGACTTGTTAAGTGACTCGTTTAATGAGAAAAGATTAGAGAATGGAGATAAGTTGACAGTGGCAACGGGTCAGGGGATGACCCATCAAGTCTCCCAGAGAGTCGCCAGTCCCTCGTTGGGTCTAGCAGTGTGCAATTTCCTATCAGATCATTAAGGGTGTTTTCATAATTCTTAAGTTTCTAACTCCTATACTAAGTCATTTTAAGCCTTTTAAAGAGTATTTTTAAGGTATTTAATCATCCTAAGCCCTCATTCTACTTCTAACACTCCTAAGTGAAGATTAAATCCCCTTAAGAGAGGCTAGAGTTCTTCATCAAATCTTCCTCAATTCTCTTTGGGTTTCTAATCAAGTCGAGAATTCTTCAAGCCCAAGTATGTAGGGTTATGAATTGGGGAAAATCTTCCACCCTCATGCCCAATTTCATCTCGATTCTATGATTCAAGTCTCTATGCATGTCATATTGAATTCTAATGTTTTAACCAATTTTCATGAAATCTCCTATGTTATTTCTATGGGTTTAATCATTTTATGTTTTAATTGATGTTTAATGGATATTAGGGCAGATTTAACCCTAAATTTATTTATTAATTCATGATTTCAAGTGTATAATGATTATGCCCTATTGTGCATGATTTATAAACTTTAAGCTTATGAGTCCATAATTTCTAGTATGATGAATTAATAAAGTATGCGTGAATATTATGAATTCTTAGACTTATGATTTCATACTTTGGAAAAGCCCATTATAGCACCCCAAAAGTCCCTAATACCAAACTCGAGGGTTGAAGCGGAGAAAGCAGAAAAAAATCTGTATCAAGTCACAGAATGACTCATCAGGTGACCCGTTAAGTCACTTAACAGATCATTATGTGACCTATTATGTGGGTGCCTAAGTTGTATGATCTGGGCTTGATGGATCTGGCAACGGATGAGACGACAAGTCGTCTAACTCCCCATGAGTCGTTGCATGACCCATCAAATGTATAAGGGGTGAGAAGAGATGATTTGGCAGTGTAGACAACGGATTAAGAGGACATTGTCCCCCTAACGACTCGTCAAGTTGACTATGGGATGAGGAAGAGCAGAAAAATGGAAATTTCCACTGGTGGCTATGGGTGAGGACAACAAGTCGTCAGAGGACCTAACAACTCGTTAGGTCCCTCATTGGGACTGGAATAGTACTTTTTCTAGACAAATCTTTACGGGTATTTTTGTAATTCCAAGCTCCTAAATCTTTAATGATGTTGTTTAAACCCTTAAAGGAGTGTCTTAAGAGGGTTTAACCTATTCTAATACTTTAGACTCCCATGCATGCAAAGTTTAGAGATTCCCTTTGAAGATCAAGCTAGAAATCCCTCAATTTCTTCCCCAATTCTCTTAGGATTTCAAGGACAGTTTGAGGTTCAGTTTACCCAGGTATATAGGTCTATGAATGAGAGTTTTCTTTAACTATCATGCCCAAATTTCTCCTCAAGTTCATGAATTCAAGTATATAGATTTATAGGCTTTTATCCCAATTTTATGAAATTCTCTATGATATGTTTATGGGTCTAATCCCCTTATGTTCTAAAGCATGTTTTAAATCTAATGGACAAATTTTACATACAATTTGATTATAAATTCATGATTTTTCAATTATTAAAAATTATGCCCTATTATGCAAGTTTATGAAAAGTCAAGCTCATGATCTATGATATCAAGTATGATGAAATATTTAGCATGACTGAATGTTTTTAAATTCCCCATGTATGAATCCATGATTTTGACTTATGAAATCTATTTCAAGTATGCGTGATTTTATGATTTGGGCATGCCCACATAAGTTAAGTATGTTTTCCTGATTTAGTCAAGGCTAATAAAATCAGCTTATTATATGTTTCAGAGTCAAGACTCCCACTACAGTTTATGATATGTTTTGCAGTCAAGACTCCTAATGTTTAAATTTCAGACTATGCATGTAATTATGATTTCAGCTTTATTGAAAAATTATGGGAGCACTGTGCATGTTTTTAGAACTAGTGTCTAGCACCGAGTAGGCTTGGGTTTCCAAGGCTCCCCGGTCTTAGAACTACACGCCAACGTAGGTTTATGTTATTTGTTTGGGATCTCTCAAGAGAGTATTCCCCTGCCCTAAGGAGCCTCATCTTGATATCGATATCATGGTATTTTCCTTAGCCCTGGCAAGGTTTTGGACAGCTCTGCCCATTTGAGTGTGTTAGTTGGGGTAAGCTCTATCATGATGGTGTCGGTTATGGCGAGTCTCCCATTGTTCCTCATGATTTCAATTATTCATGTTCATGACTTATGATATTATGTTTTACAGTAGATTTGACCCAAATGATCAGTTTATGAGTTTTTACTTACGGTTCCAGCTATGACAAGTCATATGATTTCTATTTCTAAAATCTTCGGTCACTATTTTTAATTATGATATTCAGCTTATGACTATGTATGTCTTAGATACAGTTTTTAGCATGCAATTCTTACTCTCATGATCTAATGATTTATATTTATATGTATGATTTTAGTTAACATTTACAAAACATGTTTTACTCACCTTTCATACTCAGTATATTTCAAGTATTGACTGCATACTCTATGCTATATCGATTCATGATATAGGTTCAGGTGATTCAGTTCAGTATTGCCAGTAGCACGTTTCCCCTATCAGCTCAATTCAGCCCTACATTGGGTGACTCCTCATTACCTGAGGACATCTAGCAGTTCAGTTTATTTTGTTAGTTTTGTTTCAGACCTGGAGATAGCTGGAGGGTTGTCCCAACATCTCATCAATTAATGGAGGATTTTAAGACATAGACCAGTATGTTCAAATTTGAGACTTATCTATGTGATGTTATAGTTTAATTTATGTTATGCTATTTAGACTTCTGCTTACTCATGTTAAGTTATTAGTTTCCGCTTTAATATATGCTCTTCTATTGCTATGTTTATTCCATAGGTCGACTTGGAACCATTCGTGGTTCTAGGTTTCGTGTCTCGGTTCAAGGTCCCAACTCGGGTCATGACACCCATGTGAAGTTAAGTATGTTTATCCTGATTTTAGCCAAGGCTTACAAGAATCAGTTTATGAAATATTTTGGAGTCAAGACTCTCAATATTCATATTTAAGCTATGTTTTGAGAATATGATTATGAACAATATGTATGTTTTGGGAGTAGTGTCTAGCACCGAGTAGGCCAGGGATTTTGAGGACCCTAGTATCTGAACGACGTAGGATATATTCTTATTTGGTACTTCTCAAGGGAGTGTTTTCCCCTCTCAAGGGCACAACCATGATATCACACCTTATTCTTCATTTTTCTTTGAAAGGTTTAGGATGGATCTCCTCCACGTGGGAAAGACGTGGGATCGTCATGCGCTCATATGTGATAGTTGTCGGTTATGACGAGTCTCCCATTGTTCCTCATGTTTTCAGTTACTCATGTTCATGTCTTATGATATTATTTCCAGCTTATGATGAATAGCTTATGATTATGTATATTTCAGATATATGGATTTTAGCATATATCCCTTATTCTCATGATCTATCTTGAGCTATATTTATGATTTCATACTATGATTTTACAAGAATGTCTTACTTTCTCTATATACTCATGACATTCAAAGTACTAACCACATACTCTATGCTATATCATCTCATGATATAGGTTCGGGTGATCTATCTCAGTCTCGCCATTAGCTCGCTCCTGCTCAGACCAGCTCATTTTTTCCAGTATTGGTGAGTCTTCATCATCCGAGGATGTATATAAGTTTATTTTGTTATGTCTTATTATAGTTTCAGACTTAGTGGGCTAGTTGGGGATGTTCTCCTATCACTTCATCTTACGACTAGAGGCTTTTCAAGAAGATATACAGTAGTCAGCGTAATGTTGTGTTATTGTCACTCTTTCTCATTCATTGTTATGTAGATTTCCCCTATTCCATGATTATGATTTAATTTTATCTTGATTATGTTCTTAAGTCATGCTATGTATGTATAATCAGTTAGCTTAGAGCCATTCGTGGTTTTAGATCCCGTGTCTCGATCCGGGGTCCAAGCTCAGGTTGTGACAAACTTGGCATGAGAGCCAAGGTTTTGATGTGTCCTAGGGTGTTAGAAAGTCGTGTTAATAAGACTCTTTTCCATGGGTGTGAAGTGCGCCACAATTATGGGGAAGAGGATACGAGGAATTGTAGAAAATTTTCTTTTTTTCATGATCTATGTCGTGCAATGAAGTACCTCTCTATTCCTCTAAATCGTGCTATATGCGTTTACAGAAATATGCCTCCACACTGAGTCAATAGTAGAAGAAATGGCAATGGAAATGGCCATGGCAATGGCAAAGCAGACGGGCATCAGCCATTCCCACCAGCTCCAGTGAATCCCTTGCCCTAGCAAGTTACTCATGCCTAGTTCAGAGTCGTCTTTCAAATGTCGGCCTAAGCTATAACAGCCTAGGTCAACCAGAAGGCAATGGTCCATGTCCACCAGAATGGGAATGCGACCGCAGTGAGAGTGCAAGATTTCCTTAGGATGAACCCACCTGAGTTCCTTGGGTCGAAGGTTGATGAGGACCTACATGAGTTCATAGAGGAGGTTTAGAAGATCATCCAGATTATGGGGGTGACTGGAGAGGAGAGTGTAGACTTAGCCACCTATCAGCTGAAGGGGGTTGCTTATATATGGCTCCTTCAGTGGAAGGAGAGTAGGGGAGTTGGTGTGGCTCCCATTAGTTGGGATGAGGTTTTTACCACTTTCTTGGATAGATTCTTTCCTCAAGAGTTGACAGAGGCAAAGGTAGCTGAGTTTTTCAATCTGAAGCAAAACAATATGATTATCCAGGAGTATGCCTTGGAGTTTATCCAGTTGTCCAAGTATGCACTGGAGATAGTGACTGATCCGAGGGCTTATATGAGCAGGTTCGTGAATAGGGTGGCAAATTCATTGGTCAAGGAGTGCGAGACTGCCATACTTATTAATGATATAGATATCTCCCGATTGATCATATATGCCCAGCATATAAAGGCATAGAAGATGAAGGATAAGGATAGAGAGGCCAAGAGGGCTAGGATGGGGAGTCATGGGAACTTCTAGCATAGATCCAGTGGTGGGCATCGCCCTCAGTTCCATCGGAGGTTGTCAGCCCCAGCTCCCTCATTAGCCAGTGTTCCATCCAGACCTCGAGGAGATTAGAGAGGCAGAGCGTTAGGCTTTAGGGTTCCGAGGAGCATGTCGGGAGAGCACACTTTTCTAGCTTGTAGAAAGTGTGGTAGGAAGCACCCTGGTGAGTGGTTGGAACTGATAGTTATTTTGAGATGCTCATAGATTGTCCTTCAACTAGGTAGGGTGACGGTAGAGATCGTGGCCGAGCTACCACTTCAGCAGCTCTAGCAACACACCCATATTAACAGGGGGCCTCTTCTAGTGCTAGTGACGGACAGTGCCAGAATAGGTTCTATGCACTCCAATCTCATCAGGAGTAGTAGTACTCACCCAATATAGCCACTGGTATGTTATAAGTATTCCATCTTGATGTGTATTCATTGTTAGATCCAGGGACTACCTTATCTTTCGTGACTCCTTGTGTTGTTGTTTGTTTCGGAGACAGTCTTGAACTCCTTTCAGAACCTTTCTCAATCACTACTCCTATCGGTGAGTCAGTTTCATCTCGATGGGCATACAGAAATTGCCCTGTCATGATTCTTGAGAAAGTCACCTCGGCCGACTTAGTGGAGTTATACATGACTGATTACCGAATGGTTATTTGCTTATTATGCTTCAATCAATTATAGAACCCATACAGTAGAGTTTCGATTTTTGGCTGAACCAGTCCTAGAGTGGAAGGGTAGTTTAGTTGTGCCTGTAGGTCACTTTGTTTCCTACCACAAGACCAAAAAGATGATTTTCAAGGGTTGTGTGTACCACATAGTACGGGTTAAGGATGATACATCTGAGACCCCAACTCTTCAGTCAGTTCCTGTTGTATATGAGTATCCGAATATATTCCCAGATGATCTACCAGGAGTCCCTCCCAAGCGGGAGATTGACTTTGGTATTGACCTTCTCCCAAATGCATAGCCTATATCCATTCCTCCTTACAAAATGGCTCCACCTGAGCTAAAGGAGTTGAAAGAGCAATTGAAGGATCTCCTAGATAAGGATTTCATCAGTCCTAGTAAGTCCGTATGAGGTGCTCCACTTCTCTTTATTCGAAAGAAAGATGGTTCCCTTAGGATATGTATTGACTATCGGTATTGAACAAGGTCACAATCAAGAATAAGCATACCCTTCCCAGGATTGATGACCTGTTCACCAACTTCAAGGTGCTAAATGATTTTCTAAGATAGACCTCAGATCCCACTATCGCCAACTCAGAGTTATGGAGAGTGACATTCCGAAGACATCGTTCAGGACTCGATATGGTCACTGTGAGTTCATAGTTATGTCTTTTGTACTATTGAATGCTCCTACAGCTTTTATGGACTTGATGAATAGGGTGTTCAAGTAGTATTGGATAAGTTCATGATTTTCTTCATAGAAAATATCCTCATCTACTCTCAAAGTGAGGAGGATCATGTAGCTTAATTGAGAATTGTGTTGCAGACTCTCAAGGATTGCCAATTGTTTGCTAAATTCAGCAAGTGTGAGTTTTGCTGAACTCAGTAGCATTCTTTGGTCATGTGGTGTCTAGTGAGGGTGTTCTGGTGGTCTCTCAAAAGATAGAGGCGGTAAAGAATTGTCCTAGACCTATCAGTCCTACAGTTATTAGGATCTTTTTGGGTTGAGCTGGCTACTATAGAAGGTTTGTAGAGGGATTTTCATCCATTGCAGCACCATTAACTAAGTTTACCCAGAAGAAGGTAAAATTTCAGCAGTTAGATGCTTGTGAGAAGAGTTTTCAGGAGTTAAAGACTCAACTCACTTCAACCACAGTATTGAACCTACCGGAGGGCACGAATGGCTTTGTTGTCTATTGTGATGCCTATAGGGTTAGACACGGATGTATGTTGATGTAGCATGGTAAGGTCATCGTGTATGCCTTTAGACAACTTAAGACTCATGAGAAGAATTATCCGATGCATGAACTAGAGTTGGAAGCTGTGGTGTTTTCTTTGAATATTTGGAGGCACTATTTGTATGGGGTGCATGTGGATGTGTTCACAGACAACAAGAGCATTTACTATGTGTTCACTCAGAAGGACCTGAATTTGCGATAAAGGAGATCGCTAGAGCTTCTCAAGTTCTATAACATGAGTATCCTTTATCATCCAGGAAAGGTCAATATAGTGGTGGATGCTCTTAGTAGACTATCCATGGATAGTGGGTCTCATGTCGAGAATGGGATAAAGGAGTTGATAAAGGATATCCATAGGCTTCCTCATTAGGGGTTCACCTTACAAATTTGACGGATGATGGTGTTATTGTTCAGAATGGGTCGGAATCTTCATTGGTGATGGAAGTCAAGGCTTGGCAAGATAAGGATCCTATCCGAGTGAAGTTGAAGGAAGCAGTCCGGAATCAGAAAGTGGAGGTTTTCTCCCAAGGGGGAGATGGTGTACTTTGATATCAGGGCCGATTGTGTGTTCAAGTTGTAAATGGCTTTTTGAAGGAAAAAGAACTGAAATTGCAAGCCTGGTGTAAGTGTGACGATAGGACCAACGGCCCATCAGGTGAGCGACAGACGGTCACCTACAGCGTCGCTCTCTTATGGTAAGGTTGACAGCTTTCAACCTACTGACAGACCGTCAACCTTTGGCTTCATGGCTTGACGGCGAGGTTGACATCCCGTCAGGCTAGCAATGGACCATAGCATGTACAGTCGCGTGTTGGCCTCGATGTCCCTAAGTGACGGAGTACCTAACAGACCGTCGATGGAGTGAAAGCCCATCAAGGCTACCATCATTAAGGGATAGTTAGCACCCTCCTTGGGTTATGTATTGACGATAAGGTCGACGGACCGTCAGGTGAGTGACGGCACGTCACGGCCACCATCAGGATGTTCAGTTGTTTAATTTAGCCCAATTTCCAGGGGAAATTTTCTAAACTCCTAAGCTTCTAATCTCTAAGTGACTTTGTTTTAGGGATTCATAAGGGAATAATTGAGGGTTTTACTTAGTTTATTCCTCACTCCTCTCATACACAAAGGTTGGGAAAGATCAAGGATTCTTCATCAAGTTTCTTCCAAATCCGCTTTGGGTCTTCAAATTTGATTGCAAGTTCATAAATCCAGGTACGTAGGGTTATGAATGGAGGAAATTCTTCTACCCTCATATACAATTTCACCCCAATTCGATGAATTCAAGTCTTTAAGCATGTAAAGTGACATTCTAGGGTTGTACCCAATTTTCATGAAATCTTCCATGCTATCTCTATGGGTTTAATCCCTTCATGTTTCAATTGATGTTTCATGGCTATTAGGGCATATATAAACATCAATTTAATTTCTAATTCATGATTTCAAGTTTATGAATATTATGCCCAAATATGAAATATTTATTAAATTCAAGTTTGTGAGCCTAGGATTTCAAGTCTCTTAAGATTCAAGCTACGAATTATGATTATGATGCATGTTTTCTACTAGAATTCATCTTGAATCTATGATTTACAGGATATGGTGATTTCTCAACTATGCATGGCTTTCATGAATATCAACTTTATGTTTATGGTCGACTCACGGGCCTTGCTCATGGCTAGTTCTCTTATTTCAAGCATGTTTATGTACTTCATGATTTCAACTAACCCACGTACTTCAAGTATGCTTTCATGATTATGATATGAGAACTATATATAATGTTTTGTGAGTAGTATTTAGAACCAAGTAGGCTAGGGGTTCAATGTAACACCCCAGAACTTCCTAAGATTAGCCTTGTGATTTAAAACTTAATCATGATAAAAACTGGGAAAATGATCACAGTACGAGCCACAATACGAATTGTACAAATGAGTCGTACCTAGACTCACAACATGAGGGTGGAGGAGATCAGCTAAGGTGACTTGAGAAACCACTAATTAATGTTAAGACTAGTATTTATCCTAGTACAAATCATACTGATCATTCATAGAAAAGTTCAGAGAAATGGTTAGGAAAACTTTAGGTAACCATAAGTCATGGTATGACTCATGGTAAGCTAGTACGAGTCGTAGTAGGCACACGTGAAAAACTTTAGAGAAATGGATGGAAGCAGGGTCCCCAATTACGAGTCGTGGTACTATTCATAGAACCTTGGTACAATTTGTAGGTTTGCTCGTACCATCTGTTGGGAAGAATTTCCATCAAATGTTTCGGGGGACATTTTGTAAAACCCTATAACCTTAGCTCTCTCAGTGCTTTACAGAAATGTCATCTAATCAGTTGGCTACATTCAGTCTCTTGAGGAGTTCAGTAAAACACTGTAGTCTCAGTCATCAGTCATCAGTCATCAGGTTGTTCTTAGATGGTTACGGCGCTTTTAGATAAAGCAGCTCTGGCTAGTCTTAGAACACTTAGCTTTCACTTATCAAGTTCTTCAAACTCGTAGGATACTTCCAGATAAGTATTCCTGACTTAAGTCATAGGACATCAAATTTGAGCTATCAGCCTAGCAGTCACAGTAAGGATCTCAAGTGGGAGTAGGTCTAAGAACCGAGCAGGCCAGGGTTCAGTGCACCCAGGTTCCCAAAACTACATTGCCACCGTAGATCATTAGCCCGAATGGGCCTCAGATAGTGATCACCTAGCTCAGCCACTATATCTTGGAAAGGTACAGTGGTTCTCACCGATAGGGTGTATACATCAGAATCCACGTCTAACTCGGGTGGTTATATGTCGATTATAGACTCTCGCACATGTCAGTATAGTTTAGTTCAGCTCAGATTATTCAGATTACATGATATAGCTATGATCCTTAGTCAGTACCTGTATTATATTGTTATAGTTATTTAGTATTTATTAGTTCAGCTGTATTACTACTGTTTTACTTATATCTCGCATACTCGGTACATTCAAAGTACTTTGCATATTTTTCATGTTGTATCGTCTTATGATACAGGCATAGGTGCTCAGTCCCATCATCATCAATAGTTTCATTTGAAGACTTCAAAAGCAGTATTATTAGTGAGTCCTCATCTTCCGAAGATGAGAGTTTGCTTATTCAGTTCAATTTTCTTTTGAGTTAGACCTTAGAGTTAGTTAGGGGCTTGACCCAACAACTCATCGGTTCTTAGATGACTTTTAGACAATGTAGTATTTCAGTATGTTTTGCAGTTGTTGCATAAGTTTTAGTATCTTATTAGATATTTCCTCTTTTCAGAAAAGTATTATTTAGTTATGATTTTCCTTAGTTTCCACTTCTATTTAATTCAGTATATCAGTATGATGTTAAAGCCATGTGTTAGCTTAGGGTCACTTGTGGCTCCAAGTACCGTTTCGCGTCATGGGTGTAGACTTGGGTCATAAAAAACTTGGTATCAGAGCCCTAGGTTTAGAGTATCCTAGGATGTCTAAAAGCCGCTCAAGTAAACTCCTTTTCATGGGTGTGAAGCGCACCACACTTATGAGGAGGAGGCTATAAGGCGTTATTAGGAAATTTCCCCTTTTGTTCATGATATTTATCATGCGTTGAGCTAATCTCAAAAAATGTCCTCCCAACTCGTTCTTTTTTCTTTTCAACGATAACGATGTCTCCAAAAAGAGGAAATGAAAGAAGGACCGAAAATGCAAACTGGCCAACCCATCAGCTCTCGCAGCCCCTCCGGACGACCAGGTGTCTCTTGCGATATTTCGGGAGGCGATTCAAATGCTGGCTTATGAAATGACCAATCAGGTCAACCAGCAGGTAGTAGTTCCTGTCAAGACCAATGGGTTTGCAGCTGCGGCCAAGGTCTAGGATTTCACACGGATGAACCCTCCGACATTCCACAGGTCCAAAGTTGATGAGGACCCGCAAGACTTCATAGATGATGTGCAAAAGATCACCCAAATGATGGGTATTACTTCTATAGAGAGTGTTAATCTGTCCGCCTACTAGTTGAAAGGGGTGGCTAAGATTTGGTACAAATAGTGGAAGGAGGGAAGGTCAAATGGAGCAGGATCAATAGAGTGGGACGAATTTTTTATAGCATTCCTTGACAGATTCTTCACTAAAGAATTGAAGGAGGCGAAGGTTTCCGAATTTATGAACCTGAGGCAAAACAATATGATAATAGAGGAGTATGCATTAGAGTTCACTTGGCTGTCAAGGTATGCTCTGGAAATGGTTGATGAGCCGAGGGCTCATATGCTCAAGTGTATGCTCTAAAGTTCACCCAGTTGTCCAAATATACACCGGAGATGGTGGCTGATTAGAGGGCTCGAGTGAGCAGGTTTGTGAATGGGGTAGCAGACTACATAGTCAAGGATTGCAGGGCCACTATGCTCCATTAGGACATCGAATTCTCCCAACTAGTCATGTATGCCCAGCAGTTAGAGGCAGTGCAGATGAGGGAGAGGGAGAGAGAGGCCAAGAGGGTCAGGACCGACAGTTTTGGGTTCTCCCAGTAGAGGTGTAGTGGAGGACATCGTCAACAGTCTCACCAGAGGTCATCAGCCCCAGCGCCATCAGTAGCAAGTATGCCATACCGATATAGGTGTGATTAGAGAGAGCATACATCAGGCTCTCGAGGTCAAAGGAGAAGGCCTATAGAGCCTAACATTCCAGGTTGTGATGGGTGTGGTAGGAGGCACACTGGTCATTTCTTAGAGGGTATAGGTGCATGTTTCGGGTGTGGGAAGCTAGGTCATATGCTCAGAGATTGTCCATTGGCCAGACAGGTCCATGGTAGAGGTCGAGACCCAGCCACCAGTTCAGCAACTCCACTAGCACGCTCAGCTCAGCAGGGTGCATCCACTAGTGAAGGTGGTGCATAGCGTCAAAATAGGTTTTATGCCCTATCATCTCGTCAGGAGTAGGAGGTCTCCCCAAATGTTGTCACTGGTATGTTATGAGTATCTCGTCTTGATGTTTATGCATTGTTAGATCCAGGGACTACCTTATCTTTTGTGACGCCCTATGTTGTTAGTAGTTTCAAAGTCAATCCCCAAATGTTATAAGAACCCTTCTCAGTCTCTACTCCAGTCGGTGACTCAGTTATAGCTCGACGGGTATACAAAAATTACCCTGTCAAAGTCCTTCAGAAAGTCACCTCACCAAATCTAGTAGAGCTAGACAGGACAGATTTTGATGTTATCTTTGGCATGGATTGGGTACATGCATGTTATGCCTCAGTGAATTGTAGAACCTGTGCAGTAGAGTTTTGGTTTTTGGGTGAGCCAGTCCTAGAGCGGAAGGGTAGTTCGGCAGTGTTTGTAGGTCACTTTATTTCCTATCTTAAGGCCAGAAAGATGATTTCCAAAGGTTTTTCTTACCATCTAATTTGGGTTAAGGATGCTACATCCGAGGCCCAGACTATCTAGTCATTTCCGATAGTGTGTGAGTATCCAGAGGTTTTCCCAGATGATCTGTCAGGAGTCCCGAGCGAGCGAGAGATCGACTTTGGTATTGACCTTCTATCCGATATGCAGTCTATATTTATTCCTCCTTACATAATGGCTCTAGCTAAGCTAAAGGAGTTGAAAGAACAGTTGAAGGATCTCCTAGACAAGGGCTTCATCAGGCCTGGCAAATCCCTGTGGGGTGCACCAGTTCTCTTTGTTCGAAAGAAGGATGGTTCTCTTCATATGTGCATTGACTACCAGCAGTTGAACAAGGTTACCATTAAGAACAAGTATCCTCTCCCCAGTATTGATGATTTGTTTGACCAACATAAGGGTGCCAAGTGTTTCTCAAAGATAGACTTCAGATCTGGATATCATCAGCTCAGGGTTAGAGAGAGTGACATTCCGAAGACAACTTTCAAGACTCGATATGGTCACTAGGAGTTTGTAGTTATGTCTTTTGGACTAACGAATTCTCTTGCATCTTTTATGGATTTGATAAATAGGGTGTACAATCCATATTTATATATGTTCGTGATTGTCTTCATAAATGACATCTTCATATACTCTAGGAGAAAGGAGGAGCACGTCACTCATTTGAGTATTGTGCTGCAGACCCTTAGGGATCACCAACTGTTTTCCAAATTCAGCAAGTGTGAGTTTTGGCTAAGCTCAGTAGCATTTTTGGGCCATGTGGTTTCAAGTGAGGGTGTACATATGGCCTCTCAGAAGACAGAATCTGTGAAGAATTGGCGTAGACCAGTTAATCCCTTAGATATCAGGAGTTTCTTGGGTTTAGTTGGCTATTACCAGAGGTTTGTTGAAGTATTTTCATCCATTGCAGCGCCGTTGACTAAGTTAACCCAAAAGAAAGTGAAAATTTTAGTGGTTGGATGCTTGTGAGAAGAGTTTTCAAGAGTTCAAGACTCGACTCACCTCAGCCCCAATATTGACCCTACCGGAGGGTACGGATGGATTTGTGGTGTATTGCGACACCTCGAGGATCGGTCTTGGTTGCATGTTGATGTAGCATGGTAAGGTCTTAGCTTACGCTTCTACGAAGCTTAAGACCCATGAAAAGAACTATCTAACTTATGACCTCGAGTTAGCAGCAGTAGTATTTTCCTTGAAGATTTAGAGACACTATTTATATAGGGTCCATGTAGATATTTTTGTGGACCACAAGAGCCTACAGTACGTGTTCACTCAGAAGGACCTGAATTTGCGACAAAGAAGGTGGTTAGAGCTTCTTAAGGACTATGACATGATTGTCCTTTATCATTGTGTAAAATGGTTTAGAATCTTCTTTGGTGACTGAGGTCAAGGATAGGCAAGACGAGGATCCTATTTTAGTAAAGTTGAAGGAAGCAGTTTAGAATCAGAAGGTAGAGGTCTTTTCCCAAGGGGGAGATGGTGTACTTTGTTATCAGGGTCGTTTGTGTGTTCCGGGTGTTGTTGACTTAAGAGATTGGATGTTGCATGAGGCTCATGGTTCCCGATATTCTATACATCCAGGTGCCACCAAGATGTACCGTGAGCTACGAGAAGTCTATTGGTGGAACAGCATGAAGAAGGATATTGCAGAGTTCGTGGCTAAGTGTCCAAATTGTCAGCAAATGAAAGTCAGGCATCAAAGACCTGGAGGTGTACTAAAATCAATATGGAATTCATTGCAGGTTTACCTCGTACTCGTCGATAGTATGACTCTATTTGGGTGGTTATATATAGATTGACTAAAGCATCCCATTTTCTACCAGTTAAAACTACCAATTTAGCGGAGGATTTTGCTAAATTGTATATTCAGGAGTTAGTTTGGTTGCATGGTGTTCCCTTGTCCATCATATCAAATAGAGGTACCCAGTTTAGTTCCTCGTTTTGGAGGTCGTTTCAGAAGGGACTTGGTACTCAGGTCAAGCTTAGCACAACTTTTCACTCGCGGACAGATGGTCAAGCTGAGCGAACCATTTAGACCCTTGAGTATATATTGAGAGCATGGGTGATTGACTTCAAAGGTAGTTGGGGTGATCATTTTCCTCTTATCAAATTTGCGTACAATAATAGTTACCACTCCAACATTTAGATGGCCCCGTTTGAGGCTCGTTATAGGCGGAGATGTAGATTGTCTATTGGTTGGTTTGAAGTAGATGAGGCTACATTGATAGGGACATATTCAGTCTATGAGGCTATGGATAAAGTTCAACATATAAGGGGAAGGTTGACTCAAAGTCGTCAAAAGTCCTATGCAGATGTGAGGAGGAGAGAACTTGAATTTGAAGTTTATGATTGGGTGTTCTTGAAGGTATCTCCCGTGAAGGAGGTGATGAGATTCGGTAAGAAAGGAAAGCTTATTCCTCGATATGTTGGCCCATATAGGATTATGAGACATGTTGGCAAGGTGGCCTATGAGTTGGAGTTGCCCTCAGAGTTGGCTTCAGTACATCCAGTTTTCCATGTATCGCTCTTGAAGAAGTGCATGGGTGACCCGACCTTGGTTGTCCTGGTGGAGAGTGTAGGTGTGAAGGATAGCCTTATCCATGAAGAGGTTTTGGTTGAGATCCTTGATCATCAGGTTTAGAAGTTGAGGAACAATGAAGTAGCTTCAGTAAAGGTTCTGCGGAGAAAACAGCTAGTTGAGGGAGCTATGTGGAAAGCCGAAGCAGATATGATGTCTAAATACCCGCATCTCTTCCCTTCCAGCACAATTCCAACTTGAGGTACCAATTTCCTCCTTAGTACTCTATTTAGTTTCATGTCTAGTTCATGTCTCTCAATTTCCTGTATATCAGTGCATGTATGTGTGATTCATGAATTTAGTTCAGTCATGTGTTTCAGTCCGGATTCAGTCACTCTGTCAGTTCTCAGCTTCAAATGTTCAGTATTTGGGATGGAAGATCCTTTCCCCAGTAATTTAGTATATTTACCCACATTCGAGGATGAATGTTCCCAAGGGGGAGATATTATAATACCCCAAAAGTTCCTAAGACTAGGTTCATGATTTGGAAATGGAACCAGTAGAAAAATCTTACATTCTCTCTCAAAACGACTCGTGGTATGAGTCGTGGGTTAGTTTGATAGGTCGTGGTTGGAGTCACGGGGAGAAGGCTGAGTGGCAGGTTCTGGACCAAAGAGCCATGGTACGACTCATTGTTCAATGTGTGACTCATCATCACGAGTCATGGTTAGCAGCTGCAAAATGAGGGTCTGGTGTAACGAGTCAAGGTACGACTCGTAGGTGGTTGTATCGGTTTATCCAAAAGGAGTCTTTGTTATGACCTGCAGAGGAAGGAAGGGGTACCATGATTGTCAATACGATTCATTGTGGGGAAAAAAAGATCATGATAAAGGTCGCGGTTTTCTAGGTATGGAAGTGTTGTCACGGGTGGTTTCACAACCTGTGGTAGGAAACCACGAGTCATGGGTTCTAACCGTGGGAAGGTTCAGGGAAATGTCGAGGCTCAGTGAAAACGGGTGGTTTGAAAACCTATAGTATCATGTAATGAACCGTGACAAGAGCCTATGATGTGGTCTTCAAGAATCTATCCTTCAACCAGTGGTAGCAACGAGAGGCAACCACGAGCCGTTACTTCATTATACGACTCGTGGTATGAGTCGTGGTCCCTAGCATTGCTCAATTTCTAGATTATTTCATTAAGGGCATTTTCATAAATCCTTAGCTCCTAAGCCCTAACCTACGTCATTTTAATCTCAGTTAGGAGGGTTTTAAGAGGGTTTATCCTATTCTAACCTATTCTCTCCCCATGCGTGCAAGATTAGAGAATTCCTAAGGAGATCAAGCCTAGAATTCTTCAAGTTCTTCTCCAATTATCTTGGGCTTTCAAGGAAGAGTGTAGAATCAGATTATCCAGGTATGCAGGTCTATGAATGAAAGATTCTGTTCACTCTTATTCCCCAATTTCTCCTCAAGTTTATGAATTCAAGTCTTAAAGTCAAGTTTATAATCTTATGAGGTTTTAATCCAATTTTATGAAATTCTCTATGATTTGTTTATGGGTCAGTTCCCTTCATGTTTCAAAGAATGTTTTAAGATTCATGAGCAAGTTTTATACCTATTTTGATTTAAATTCATGATTTCAAATTTTAATTATATGATGCCCAATTATGCAAGTTTCATGAAAAGTTATGATTATGACCTATATTTTCAAGTATGATGAGATGTCTAACATGAAAGAATGTTTATAATTTACCTATGTTTGAATCAATGATTTTGACTACCAAGTCTATTTCAAGGATGTTAAATTTTGGGCAATCACACATGATCTAAGTATGTTTTCATGATCTAGTTAAATTTTATGATATTAGCTTACCACATGGTTTTGGAGTCTAGACTCTCACTTTTAAGCTTGTGGTATGTTTTGAGCCAAGGCTCCTCGTATTCAAATTTCAGACTATGTATGTAATTTCATGATAAGCTTTGTTGAAAAATGATGGTTTAGCTTCATTCAAAAATGATGGAGAGCATATGCATGTTCTTAGGAGTAGTGTCTAGCACCGAGTAGGCTAGGGGTTCAGGTAAACCCCGACCCTTAGAACTACATGCCACCGTAGGTTTATTCAGATTCATTGAGACCTCCCTTATGAGCTTTCCCTACCCCTAAGAGGCCTTCAGCTTAATATTGATATCATGGTAGTTCCCTTAGTCCTAGCAAGGCTTTGGACGGCTCTTCCTACTTGAGTGTAATGATTGGGATCGTGCAAGCTCTATCTTGATTATGTTGGTTATATGATGAGTCTCCAATTGTTCCTCATGATTTCAGTTATGCATGTTCATCAGTTATGATATTATGTTTTCAACAGGTTTGACCCAATGTTCAGTTTATCAGTTTTACTTACGATCATCAGTTTCATCTTCGGGTCACTCGTTTCAGCTATGAGGTTCAGTTATGTTTATTCATATTTTCAGATATTAGCATGTTTTCCTTACTCTCAGAATTTTATAAATGATATAACTTGTGTTATGCATGTTTTCAATTTTACTTAGCCTATTTTACTTAGCTTGCATACTCAGTACATTCCAAGTACTGACTGCATAATCTATGTTGTATCATTTCATGATACGGGATCAAATGTTCAGATTCAACCTTGCTGCTAGCTTGTTTTCAGAGTTCAGTCAAGACAGCTTGTTGGTGAGTCCTCATCCTCTAAGGGTCGTTAGATAGTCGAGCTATTATCATTTTCAGTTTCAGACTTCTAGTAAGCTAGTTGGGGTGTTGTTCCATCAGCTCGTTAGTATGTTAGAGGCTTTTTAGACATAGTTTGTATTTCTAGCTTCAGATTCAATGTTATGTTATTTCCGTTGTTCGAATGTTTTAATATTTAGACTTCCTCTATTTCAGAAATCAGTTTTCTGCTTTGATTATGTTGAGATCAGTTATCATGTTCTTTTCATGGGTCGACTTGGAGCCATTTATGGTTATACGTTTTGTGTCTCGATACGGCCTATGCTTGGGTCGTGATAGAACCATTCTCAGTTTCTACTCTGGTTGATGAGTTAGTTAGACCCAGCCGATTATATAGAAATTGCCCGATCACAGTGTTGAGTAAAGTTGTCCCAGTTGATCTAGTAGAGCTAGATATGGTCAACTTCGACCTTATTATAGACATGGTTTGGTTACATTTATATTATTCCTCAGTCGATTACAGAACTAGAGTAGTCAGATTTCAGTTTCCTAATGAGCCAGCCTTAGAATGGAAGGGTAGTGTTTCAGTGCCTAAGGGTAGGTTTATTTCCTACCTTAAGTCCAGGAAAATGATCTCGAAGGGGTATATCTATCACTTAGTTAGGATCAGAGATTCCAGTTCTGAGACCCCGACTATTCAGTCAATTCCAATTGTTAGCTAATTTCCTGATGTCTTTCCCGAAGATCTTCCCGGAGTCCCTCCCGAGTGGGAAATAGACTTCGGCATAGACTTCTTCCAGACACCCAGCCCATCTTTATTCCTCCTTAAAGAATGGCTCAACTGAGCTTAAGGAGTTGAAGGAATAGTTGAAAGACCTTTTAGATAAGGGCTTTATCAGACCCAACATCTCTACGTAGGGTGCTCCAGTGTTGTTCATGCGAAAGAAAGACAGTACACTCAGGATGTGCATCGACTACCGTCAGCTGAATAAGATCACAGTCAAGAATAGGTATCCTCTGCTTAGGATTGATGACTTGTTCAACCAACTTCAGGAATCTAGTTATTTCTCCAAGGTAGATCTCAAGTCAGGATATCATCAGCTTAAGGTCAGAGAATGTGACATACCGAAAACAGCCTTTAGAACTATGTATGGTTACTATGAATTTGTGGTTATGTCTTTTGGGCTAACTAATGCTCCTGTAGCTTTTATGGACTTGATGAACAGGGTGTTTAAGAAGTATCTAGACCTGTTTGTTATTGTGTTCATAGACGATATATTGGTATACTCCACGAATGAAGAGGATCATGCTAACCACTTGAGGATAGTATTGCAAACTCTCAGAGACAGCCAGTTGTTCACTATATTTAATAAGTGTGAATTTTGGTTGAGCTCAATGGCTTTCCTCGTTCATGTGGTCTCAAGTGAGGATATTCGGGTGGATCCTCAAAAGATAGCAGCGGCAAGAGATTGGCCAAGACCCACTTCTCCATCAGATATCAAGAGATTCTTAGGTTTACCTGGCTATTAACAATGGTTTGTAAAAGTGTTTTTTTCTGTTGCATCCCCTTTGACCAAACTGACTCATAAAAATGTGATGTTTTAGTGGTCAGATGCATGTGAGAAGAGTTTCCAAGAGTTGAAGACTCAACTTACTACGGTCGTAGTTTTGACATTGCTCGAAGGATCATATGGGCTCGTTGTCTATTATGACGCTTCTAGAGTTGGTCTTGGTTGTGTTCTAATGCAGCGGGGTAAGGTGATAGCTTATGCCTCCAGATGGCTCAAGGTTAATGAGAAGAACTATCTGACTCATGATCTGGAATTGGTGGCAGTTGTATTTTCTTTGAAGATTTGGAGACATTACATTTATGGGGTTCATGTGGATGTTTTCTGTCACGACCTGAGTCTATACCCTAGATGAGACATGGTACTTTGAGTCACAAGTAACTCCAAGTCAACCTATGGTCTATCATAACACTGGTAATCTGAGTAAAAACATAGCGGAAGCTTTAAAAATAATAACAACACATTTATGAAGAAAAAACTAAATCAAAAAGTTTTATACAACTGAAACCAAAACTGAAAATCGGAATCTATGCCTGTTTCTGAAAGTCATCTAACTGATGAGTTGCTGTGACAAGCCCCCAGCTAACTCTAATTCTAACTGAAAGAAAAATAACTGAAGGAAAATAAACATTGTCCTCGAAAGATGAGGACTCACCACTGGCACAGCTGATAACTCCTGGAGAAGATCTGCTAACGGTACTGAGACTGAGAACCTGCAGTTGTATCATAAAACGATACAAAATAGAAGGTATGCGTCAGTAATTTGAATGTACTGAGTAAGTAGGAGAAAACACAACACGGATATTAAAATATATGAACTATAATGACAAGCAATGACAAACTGAAATGCTAAAATTGAGTAAACTGAAATATACTGAGATGGTCAAAATGACCCTGTCTGATGGTCAAAGACAAGCCCAAAATCTAAGATGCTGAATCTGAACTAACTGTACTGAACTGAGTAAACTGAGACTATTCTGAACTGAGCCAATTTGAGATTGAACTAAACTGATCTAATCTAAGACTAAATTGAAATGAGCTAATCAGATACTAAACTAACTAGTGGGAGAGTCTATAACCACGTGAGCTAGATGTAGAGTCTGATGTATACACCCTATCGGTAGGACCCAATATAACTTGTTATGGTATAAAGGCATGAACTGGGTGATCACAAGTCTGGTCCCATAAGGCCAATAAAAATAACCTGCAGTGGCAACGTAATTCTGGGAACCTAGGTGCATTGGAACCCCAGTCCGCTCAGTGCTAAGTCCTACTCCCACTGGATAGTCCTAGACTGACTACTAAGCGGATAGCTCGAAACTGGGGCCCAAGACTAAGTCAGGAATACCTATCTAGAAGTACCCTGAGAGTCTTACACAGAATTCTGTAACAGGTGTTCTAAGACTGGCCAGAGCTGCTTATCTGGAAGCGTCATAACCGTCTAAGGAACAAACTGTAATCTGAAGTTGGGGTTCTAATACTGGTCAGAGTTTCTTATATAAAAGTGTCATGAACACCTAAAGAACCACTAAAATCTGATAACTGAGTCTAATACTGATAACTGGGAGGCACCACTGACACCTCAAGAATTAACTGTAGTTAAAATGATTAGCTGACATTTCTAGACAACACTGAATGTAATAATCTGACTGGGACTAGACTAATATATATTGACTTAAATTTCCACATACACTAAAAATATGGGGATCTCAAAACTGATAGAATTAGGCTACATGGAAACTAGTCCAACACGCAAGATTCTAAATTCTATTGAACTGAGAACTAGGGCTAAATCATTCCACTAGATACAATTTTCACAAATTTCCAGAAATAGGGAATAATAAAGCAGTTAAAGTCATGAGAAATATTCCACTTGAAATCATAAAGAAATTGGTCTGACAATTTTCTACATTTCGAATCCACAAGGCTGTAACTAATAGAGAAAATAGAGAAGATTTTGGGGAAACAAGGGAAGAACTATTCTCTTGTTGAATTTCCACATACCTGGATAAGAAATCCCTGGAGAGGAAAGCTTGAACTTATGCAACTAACAAGGAGCCCTAGTTCTTGCTTGAGAGGAAAGGTCTGGATTCTACGATCGATATTCTGAGAGTCTAAGTGGGGAATGAGGGGGGAAATCCATTTAATCCCTCTAAATTATCTGAAATTATACTCAAAATGATGTAGTTAGGGACCATATAAGTGGGAAATTACAAAAATATCCCTAGAATAAAATCTGGAAAACTGACCGACAAGGGACCAACGGGTCACTCAATAAGTCATTGGTTGAGACCATGACTCATTGGGACCAATAATTTGTCCTACTGCCTAGGTGCTGGAATCACTAGATCTGGCAACGAGGGATAGCATGACTAATTGGATGAACCAACGGGTCATTGATTCCTCTTGTGGTCACTGTACGAGAAAATATGAAGGGTCTGGAAACAAGTGATAGAATGACTCATTGGTGGTCCCAACAGGTCATTGTGTCCAGTCGTTACTTCCATTGGAAAATTTCTAAAATTTCGAAAATTGAATGACGGGTGGTGAAAACAACTCGTTGTGGGACATAATGGGTTGTTGTTTTCACTCGTCATCACTGGAAGGAGATTTTGGAGTTCTCAACCAACAACTCACACAACGAGTCATTGTTTCTGATAATGACTCGTTCGTTGAGTTGTCGGTCCTAGAAAAGGAGTTATGAGTTGGGGAACCAACGAGTGACAGGATGACTCGTGTTTCTCACAACGGGTCTTTCCTTGTCCTATGAATTCTTGTTTGACCAAGCAGGGGTGACCAAAACTGACACAACGAGTCATTGGAGTTGACCACGACTCGTTGTCTCAGTCGTTCTGAGGCAAATTTTTTGGTTTTCTTCTAGATTTTTATTGCAAGGTCTGATTCTGGTCTAGGAAAGTTTTAGAGTGTTACAATATCTCCCCCTTAGGATTATTCATCCTCGAATAAAGACTAAAGCTGCTGGAAAACTAGGAAAAGAGCTGTAATTCCTAGATTGAGACTATGAGTTGGTTTCTAAAGGAGTAACTGACTCTAAACTGACTTAACCGTGCTACCAGAGCTGATACAGCAACTATAATGCACATAGAAAATCTGAATAGAGCTGATGAGTATAGAAATGAGTAGAGTACTGAGGAGGAATTTAGTACCTGATGTTGGAATTGAACTGGATGGGAATAAGTGAGGGTATTTGGCCATCATGTCTACTTCTGTTTCCCATGTGGCTCCCTCAACTAGTTGGTTCCTCCACAACTTTTACCGAAGTGACTTCCTTGTTTCTCAGCTTACGAACCTGACGGTCAAGGATCTGAACTGGGACCTCTTTGTAAGAGAGACTATCCTTTATTCCCATGATGTCTAGTGGAACAACTAAAGTTGGATCACTGATTCACTTCTTCAATAGTGACACATGGAAATTGGGTGCATAGATGCTAACTCTAGAGGTAGTTCTAACTCATATGCCATACTGCCAATTCACTTCAAAATTTTTTAGGGTCCCACGTATCTCGAACTGAGTTTTTATTTCTTCCTAAACCTCATCACCCCTTTCATGGGTGAAATTTTTAGATAAACACAATCATCCACTATAAACTCCACCTCTCTTATCCTCACATCAGCATAGGATTTCTGATGGCTTTGCGTTGTTTTCAACCTCTCCCTGATAAGTTGCACCTTCTACATAGCCTCATGAACTGAGTCTAGCCCTATCAGGGTAGCTTCACCAACCTCAAACCACCCTATAAGAGACATGTATATCCTACCATATAATGCCTCAAACGGGGCCATCTGGATACTGGAGTGGTAGCTGTTGTTGTACACAAATTCGATGAGAGGTAGGTGATCATCCCAACTACCCTTGAAATCGATCAGATATGCTCTCAGCATATCTTCCAAGGTCTGAATAGTCTGCTCAGCTTGTCCATCTATCTACAGGTGAAAAGCTATGCTGAGCTTGACCTGGGTACCGATTCATTTCTGAAATGACTTCCAGAATTGCGAGGTAAACTGGGTACCTCTATCTGAAATAATGGACAAGGGCACCCGATGCAGTCTGACCAACTCCTGGATATAAAGCCTAGCATAATCCTCGACTAAGTCTGTAGTTTTAACTGGGAGGAAATGTGTTGACTTAGTCATCCGGTCTACTATCACCAAGATTGAGTCATGTTGCCGACAGGTACGAGGTAGACCTGTAATAAAATCCATATTTACTTCTTCCCACTTCCATGTGGGTATGCTAATATCCTAAGTCATTCCTCCCAGTCTCTGATGTTCCACCTTGACCTGCTGGCAGTTTGGGCACTTAGCTACAAATTCTACAATGTCTCTTTTCATGTTGTTCCACTAGTAAAAATCCCGTAGATCACGGTACATCTTAGTAGCTCCTAGGTGGATAGAGTATCTCGAACTGTGTGCTTCAACCAGGATCTGTTGTCTCAGGTCACCCACATCCGGCACACATAGTCTACCCTGGTAGCGGAGTACACCATCTCCCCCTTGGAAGAAAGCCTCCACTTTTTTTCTGAGAACCGTATCCTTCAACTTAAGCAGTATGGGATCTTCATCCTGCCTTGACTTAACTTCAACTACCAACGAGAAATATGATCCACTCTGCACCACTACTCTGCCCTCAACTATATCAACCAACTGCACTCCCAATCGAGCTAACCTATGAATATCCTTTTCCATTTTCCTTTTGCTCTCTTCAATGTGAGCGACGCTCCCCATAGACATTTTGTTTAAAGCATCAACCACCACATTGACTTTGCTCGGGTGGTACAACACACTCATGTCGTAGTCCTTCAATAACTCCAACCATCTTTTCTAATGAAGATTTAGATCTTTCATGACTGAAAACATACTGAAGGCTCTTGTGATCGGTGAAAACATCCATGTGATCCCCATAAAGGTAGTGCCTCCATATTTTCAATGCGAACACCAATAATGCCAACTCCAGGTCATGAGTCGGGTAGTTCCTTTAATGAACCTTGAGCTGTCTGGTGGCATAAGCTATCAACTTACCCCACTGCATTAGAACGCAACTGAGTCCAACTCTAGAAGTGTCACAACACACTACAAACCCATCTGTTCCTTCCGGCAAGGTTAACACTGGAGCGGTAGTGAGTCGAGGCTTC
Organism: Datura stramonium; assembly: GCA_018107945.1. NCBI lineage: Eukaryota > Viridiplantae > Streptophyta > Magnoliopsida > Solanales > Solanaceae > Datura > Datura stramonium. Next base: position 304,718 of record JACEIK010000903.1, read on the forward strand.
AACTCCTGAAAACTCTTCTCACACGCATCTGACCACTAAAATTTAACCTTTTTCTGAGTGTAATAATCTGACTGGGACAGACTAATACATATATGATTGAAATTTCTACATACACTAACAATATAGGGATCTCAAAACTGATAGAATCAAGCTATAGGGAAACTAGTCCAACATGCAAGATTCTAAATTCTACTGAACTGAGAACTAGGGCTAAATCATTCCACTAGATACAATTTTCACAAATTTCTAGAAATAGAGAATAATAAAGCATTTAAAATCATGAGAAATATTCCACTTGAAATCTTAAAGAAATTGGTCGAACAATTTTCTACATTTCGAATCCACAAGGCTATAACTGATAGAGAAAATAGAGAAGATTTTGGGGACACAAGGGAAGAACTATTCTCTTGTTGAATTTCCACATACCTGGATAAGAAATCCCTGGAGAGGAAAGCTTGAAATTTTGCAACTGACAAGGAGCCCTAGTTCTTGCTTGAGAGGAAATGTCTGGATTCTACTATCAATATTTTGAGATTCTAAGTGGGGAATGAGGGGAAAAACCATTTAATCCCTCTAAATTCTCTGAAATTATACTGAAAATGACGTAGTTAGGGACTTTATAGGTGGGAAATTACAAAAATATCCCTGAAATAAAATCTGGAAAACTGACTAACAAGGGACCAACGGGTCACTCAATGATTTATTGGTTTAGACCACGACTTGTTGGGACCAATCGTTGGTCCTACTACCTGGGTGTTGGGATCATTGGATCTGGAAATGAGGTGTACCATGACTCGTTGGATGAATCAATGGGTCGTTGATTCCTCTTGTGGTCGCTGTATGAGAAAATCTGAAGGGTCTGGCAACGGGTGGTCCCAACAGGTCATTGTGTCCAGTTGTTACTTCTACTGGAAAATTTCTAAAATTCCCAAACTTGACACGACGGGTGGTGACAAAAACTCGTTGTGGGACACAATGGGTCATTGTTTTCACTCGTCATGATTGGAAGGAGTTTCTGGAGTTCTCACCCAACGACTCACACAACGAGTCATTATTTCTGAGAACGACTTATTTGTTGAGTCGTGGGGTCCTAGAAAAGGAGTTTTGAGTTGGGGAACTACCGAGTGACAGAAAGACTCATTGTTTCTCACAAAGGGTCATTCCTTATCCCATGGGTTCTCAATTGACCAAGCAGGGTTGACCACGACTGACACAACGAGTCTTTAGAGCTGACCACGACTCGTTGTCTCAGTTGTTCTGAGGCAAATTTTTTGATTTTCTTTTTGATTTTTCTTGCAAGTTCTGAGTCTGGTCTAGGAAAGTTTCTGGGTGTTACATTTTCACGGACCACAAGAGCCTTCAGTTCATGTTCAATCAGAAGGACTTGAACCTTCATAGAGAAGGTAGCTAGAATTATTGGAGGACTATGATATGAGTGTGCTATACCACATATGCAAGGCCAATGTGGTGGTTGATGTCCTAAGAAGGATGTCTATAGGAAGCATTGCTCATGTTGAAGAGAGCAAAAAGGAGCTGGCAAAGGATATCCATAGGTTAGCTCGATTGGGAGTGTAGTTAGTTGATTCAGCTGTGGGTGGAGTTGTAATCCAAAGTGGATCAGAATCCTCAAACTGGTGGTAGAGGTTAATTCAAATCAGGATGAAGACCTCATACTACTCAAACTAAAAGAAGCAGTCCTAAGAAAGAGGTGGAGACTTTCTCCAAAGGGGGAAATGGTGTACTTCGTTACCAAGGCAAATTGTGTGTTCCAGATGTAGATGACTTGAGACAGTGAATACTGGAAGAACTACACAGCTCAAGGTATTCTATTCATATAGGTGCCACTATGATGTACCTTGACCCATGAGAAATCTATTGGTGGAATGGCATAAAGAAGGACATTCTAGAATTTGTAGCTAATTGTCCAAACTACCAACAGGTTAAAGTTGAACATCAAAGACCTGGGGGTATGAATCAAGATATCAGCATACCTACATGGAAGTGGGATGAATTGAAAATGGATTCCATTATAGGTCTACCTCGTACTCGTCGGTAGCATGACTCAATTTGGGTGGTTGTAGACTGGATGACTAAATCAGCATATTTTTGAATGGTTAAGACCGCAGACTCAGCAAAGGATTGTGCTAGATTGTACATCCAGGAGTTAGTTAGACTACACATAGTCCCCTTATCCATCATTTTAGATAGAGGTACTCAGTTCACCTCGCACTTTTGGAAGTCATTTCAGAAGGAACTTGGCACTCAAGTCAAGCTCAACATAGCTTTTCATCCACAGATGGATGGACAGGCTGAGCGGACTATAAGGACTTTGAAAGACATGTTGAGGGTTTGTGTGATTGATTTCAAGTGTATTTTGGGATGATCACTTACCTCTCATTGAGTTTACATACAACAACAGCTACCGCTCTAGCATCCAGATGGCCTCGTTTGAGGCATTGTATGGTAGGAGGTGTAGATCTCCAATAGGATGGTTTGAAGTTGGTAAAGCTACCATGATAGGACTAGAATCAGTTCCTGAGGCTATGTAGAAAGTTTAGCTTATCAGAGAAAGGTTGAAAATAGCATAGATCCGACAGAAATCGTATGCAGATGTGAGGAGAAGAAAGCTAGAGTTTGTTGAGGATAATTGGATTTATCTGAATATTTCACCTATGAAAGGCATGATGAGGTTTGGGAAGAAAGAAAAACTCAATCCGAGATATGTAGGACCTTCAGAATTCTGAGACGCATTGGCAATGTGGCCTATGAGTTAGAGTTACCTGTAGAGTTAGCTTTGGTGCATCCAGTCTTCCATGTGTCATTTCTGAAAAAGTGCATCGGTGATCCAACCTCGGTTGTACCACTAGACAGTATGGGTATGAGGGATAGTCTCTCTTACGAAGAAGCTCCATTTAGATTTTGGACCGGCAAGTTCCTAAGTTGTGAAACAAGGAGGTACTCAGTAAAAGTTTTATGGAGGAATCATCTAGTTGATGAAGCTACATGGGAAGCAGAAGTAGACATGATGGATTGATATCCTCACTTATTTCCTACCAGCTCAGCTTCAGTATCAGGTATTAAATTCTCTCTCAGTGTTCCATTAAGTTCAGTACCCTTCAGTTCATTCCATATTTAAATGTGCATCCTAGTTACATAGGTTATGTTAGTATGTTTTCCTCAGTCCGAAGTCAATCACTTCTCCAATAATCAGTTTATGGCTTCCGGTCTTGGGATTGCAGCTCTTTCCCTATCCCTTCAGCTTAGTTAGTCTCCACTCGAGGATGAATGTTCCCAAGGGGTAGATATTGTAACATCCTAGAAATTTCTAAGTTTAGCCTTGTGATTTAAAACTTGATAATGCAGAAAACAGGGAAAATGATCATAGTACGAGCCACAGTACGACTCGTACAATGTAGGTACGAGCCGTGCCTAGACTTATAGTGGGATGTTGGAGGAGATTAGCTAAGTTTACTTGACAAACCATGAATTAATGTTAAGACTCATATTATCTTGGTACAGATCGTACTGACCAGTCATAGAAAAGTTCAGACAAATGATCAGGGAAACTCTGGTAACCACAAGTCATGGTATGACTCATGGTATGCTGGTATGAGTAGTAGTAGGCACACATGGAAAAATTTAGAGAAATGGCTGGAAGTAGGGTGCCCAATTATGAGTCATGGTACAAGTGGTGGTACGAGTCATAGAACCTTGGTACGACTCATAGGGTTGGTTGTACCATTTGTCGAGTAGAATTTCCATTAAATATTTCAGGGGAAATTTTGTAAAACCCTATCATCTTAACTCTTAAACTACGTCGTATTAGAATTATTTAGGATGGAGTTTAGATAAATAGTCGACCTTTTTCCCTCATTCTTTCCAAACCAATTAGAAGAATTATGAAGAACCCAGACAATTCTTCTCAAAGCAAAAACTAGGACTTGCAGATTTCCTTCTCAGATTCTCAAGACTCTTCCAAGAAATTCTCCATCAGGTATGTGGGATTTCAACAAGGTATCTTCTCTTCCCTTCTGCCCCAAAACTCTTAGAAAAACCCTATCAATTCTTGTTCTCTAAAGATCAAAGCTAGCGTTGTTCTTCAGTTAGATTATGAATCTTCCTTCTTGTCATGATTCTTGTGAAATCTTGAAGGTTATTACTAGTTATGATTCATGTTGATATCTTTTCCATGAAATATATGTTTTAGCCCTAATCTTGAAATGAAATGGAAAGAGTCTTGCATAATTGTCCAGATACAAATGTTGCTTCATTTTGATAGTTCTTTTAATCACCATGATAGTACAGTTATGTGAACAATAGTTAGCTTATTGCTTGTTCAGTCTCAGTCAGTACTTAGCTCTCTCAATGCTTTACAAAAATGTTATCTGATCAGTTTTGCTACATTCAGTCTCTTGAGGAGTTTAGTAAAACTCTATAGTCTCAGTCATCAGTCATCAGGTTGTTCTTTAGACGATTACGGCGCTTTCAAATAAAGAAGCTCTAGTGTAATGCCCCAGAAACTCAAAGACTATACGGGGGACTTAAATCAAAGAAAATTGGAAAATCTGCACCAGGTCATAGAATGAGCCATTTTGTGACCCGTGGGGAGTGACCACGAGTCGTTAAGTGACTCGTGGTGAGGCTTGGGAGCTTAATTTGAAATTTGGAGAAATGGGTGACCATGAGTGTGACCACGAGTCGTGGTCAACCCCCACAAGTTGTGATATGACCCTTGGTCAAGAATAATTTAAAACTGGGAAAGGTTAGACAATGCACCTAAAGACTTGTCACCACGAGTCGTGGTCCATGCCACGACCCATTAGGTGAATCGTGGTCAGGACTTGGTCAAGAATTAGGGGAGGTTGACAGTGTACCCAATAGGTCCTCACCACGACTCTTTTGGGATGCCACGAGTCATGGTGTCACCCGTGGGGACTCCAAGGTGTTTAAGGCAGTGTAGTCCACGAGTCGTGGTCACTAACCACGACTCATTAGGTCCCCCCGTGGTGACCAACAGCGTGTTACAGGCAGTGTATCTCACGAGTGTGACCACGACTCGTGGTCGCTGACCACTACCCGTTAGGTCACCCGTGAGAACTGACGATCAGTTTTCCCATGCAAGTTTTCAAGGGTCTTTCGGTAATTTTATACCATCCTAAACTTTAAACTACATTGTTTTAAAAATATTTTCAAACTTATTAGAGGGGTTTAACGGTTTCTTTCCTCATTCCCCACTGAGACCTTTAGAAAACAGATCGTAGAACTTCTCTCAGAGTTTCTTAGAGCAAGAGCTAGGGCAACCTTTTCTCCTTAGTTTCTCAAGGAATTCTTCAGGCTTTTTCACCAGACATGTGGGAATTCAACAAGGGAGTAGTTCTTCCCTTGTGTCCTCAAATTCCTCCCTATTTCTCTCTATCAATTGTAGCTCTGAAATTACTAAATGTTAAGAAATTGCTAGTCATACCTTGTTTAAATCATGTGGATTATTATACCATGTTAATTCCAGATATTTTCCACCAGTTCATGACTGAAATTAATGTTAAATCTTGTGAAGTGAAATTTAGCCCTATTTCTTGAATTAGAAAGTCTTGAAATTTGCAATAGTGGTTGAATATCGATTTTTTTTCCTTATATTTATCAGTGTTGTGGACTCCCATTTTGTTAGGAGCATTGAAACGAAATCACACTATTGTTAGTTCAGTTTTTAGTAAGAATACTAGAATTCTCAGTGTCAGTCATAAAATGTCAGCTGATTAGTTTGACTACAGAAATTCTCGAGGTGTTAGTTGTACCTCCCAGTTATCAGAATCAGATTCAGAATTCAGTTTTTATTGGTCCACTAGGAGGTCATAACACTTTTGATAAACAGCTCTGACTAGTCTTAGGATCCCAGTTTCAAATTTTAGTTCTGTAGACGGTTACGACCCCTCACAATAAGCAGCTCTGACCAGTCTTAGAACCTAGTTTCAGAATTTGGTCCGATGAGACTCTTAGGGTGCTTTTAGATATGTATCCCTGACTAGTCTTGGGCCTCAGTTTCGAGCTATCAGCTTAGTATTCAGTCTAGAACTATCCAGTGGGAGTAGGACTTAGCACCGAGTGGACTAGGGTTCCAGCGCACCCAAGTTCCCAGAACTACGTTACCACCGTAGGTTATAGTTATTATTGTCCTTAGGGCCCCAGACTCTTGTGATCACCCAGTTCATGCCTTTATACCCTGGCAAGGTATATTGGGTCCTACCGATGGGGTGTATACATTGGACTCCACATCTAGCTCACGTGGTTATGTGTCAGTTATAGACTCTCCCACTAGCCAATTCAGTTCAGTTCAGATCAGTATTCCATATTTAGAACATGCTTTGACCATAAGACAGGGTTTATCAGACCATCTCAGTTATTTCAATCATTTAGTTAAGTAGCTTTAGTTGGTCGTTGCATGTCTTTTCAGTTTAGCATTTTATTCCATTGTGTTATGTTTCTCTCACTTACTCATTACATTCAAAGTACTGACGCATACTTTTATGTTGTATCATTTTATAATACAGCTGCAAGATCTCAGTCTCAGCCTCGCTAGTCGATCACTCACCGAAGACTTTAGTTGTTCAAGTTGGTGAGTACTCATTCTTCAAGGACGGAGATTTATTGCTTCAGTTATATTTTTCCTTTCTTTTTATTTAGATTTGGAGTTAGTTGGGGGCTTGTCCCAGCAACTCATCAGTCATAGTGGCTTTCAGACGCAGATTATATTTTTTTAGACTTGTAGCTTGTTCTAATACGTTCAAATATTATGAACCAGCTTTACTTCTTTCAAGTATTTATATTTTGCTTTAAACTTCTATTGTATATATTTTTATGTTACTCAGAATGAGAATGTATGATATCTCAGGGGTTGACTTGGGATTACTTATGACTGCAAGCACCGTGTCCCGTCCAGGGTGTAAACTCAGGGCGTGACATCTGGCCAGTTTTAGAACACTTAGCTTTCAGCTATTAGGTTCTTCAGACTCTCAAGATAGTTTCAGATAAGTATTCCTGACTTAAGTATTAGGACATCATGTTTGAGCTATCAGCCTAGAAATCACAATTAGGATTTTCAGTAGGAGTAGGTCTTAGCACCGAGCAGGTTGGGTTTAGCGCACCCAGGTTCCTAGAACTATATTGCCACCATAGGTCGTTAGCCCGAACGGGCCCCAAACGGTGATCACCTAGCTCAGCCACTATACCCTAAAAGGTACGGTGGGCTCTCACCCATGGGGTGTATATATCGATCTCCACGTCTAGCTCGCATGGTTATATATTGGTTATAGACTCTCTCACCTATCAATATAGTTCAGTTCAGTATTGTCTCAGTTTTAGTTCAACTCAATTTATTTAGATTATAGGATATAGCTATGATCCTCAGTCAATATATGTATTACACTATTACAGTTATATTCAGTGTTTATTAGTTTAGTTGTGTATTACTACTATTTTACTTATATCTCACATACTCGATACATTCAAAGTACTTATGCATATTTTTCATGTTGTATCGTATTATGATACGGGTGCAGGTGCTCAGTCCCAGCATCGTTAGTAGTTTCATTTGATGACTTTAGCAGCAGTGTTATTGGTGAGTCCTCACTATCCGAGGACGAGAGTTTACTTATTCAGTTCAATTTTCTTTTGAGTTAGACCTTAGAGTTAGATGGGGGCTTGTCTTAGCAACTCGTTAGTTCTTAGATGACTTTCAGACAAACTATTATTTCAGTATGTTTTGCAGTTGTTGCATAAGTTTTAGTATCTTATCAAATATTTCCTCTTTTAGGAAAAGTATTATTTAGTTATGATTTTTCTTAGCTTACGCTTCAATTTAATTCAGTATATCAGTGTGATGTTAAGGCCATGGGTTAGCTTGGGGTCTCTTGTTGCTCCAAGTACCATGTCGCATCTAGGGTATAGACTCAAGTCGTGAAAAACTTGTTTATGTTTATGTCTTATGATATTATGACTTATGGCATTTTGGCACAGAACATGCTTTACATGATTTTACTTGTGAAAATAATCATATTCAGATTTATGTTACAGTCTTGGAAACTTTGAGCTCTCATGTTCAGTTTATGATTGACATCTTACGTTTTATAATATTTTACTCTCATGTCTTCTTTGTACTATTTTACTATCATGTTTTACTTACCTTAAATACAGAGTGTATTTTAAGTACTGACCACATAATCTATGCTATATCGTCTCATGATATAGGTTCGGATGACCTATCTCAGTCTCATCACTAGCTCGCTCCCGCTCAGTCCAACTCCATCCCGCTTGTGGTGAGTCCTCATGATCCGAGGACGTTAGTTTTTGTTGTATCTTTTTGCCATGTCTTTCAGTTTCAGTCTTTAGTGAGCTAGTTGGGGGCGTTATCTCATTAGCTCATCATATGTTCTAGAGGCTTTTCAAACAGCATGTATAGATGTTATCAGCGATGTTGTTTTGTGCTTACTTTTATGTTGACATGATATGCAAATTTTCGCTTATGTATTGTGCATGCTTTATTTCCCGCTTAATTATGATCTTAAGTCATACTATGTATATACCATGGGTTAGCTTGGATCAATTCGTGGTTCTAGGTCCTGTATTTCAGTCAGAGATCCCAGCTCGGGTCGTGACATATATCGTGCACCCCCTGTAAGGCTTGATGGTAAATTACTCTTTTACCTTGGGATAAAGGATTAGTGTCTCCATGCAAAATAGCATCACGCAGCTATCTGTGCAACNCCTGTAAGGCTTGATGGTAAATTACTCTTTTACCTTGGGATAAAGGATTAGTGTCTCCATGCAAAATAGCATCTATTAGGACCTTATAAAAATCAACTCTTAATTGCTTTTGATGAGTCCATATAAATTTCAGCCAAGAAGATTCTATCATTGTATAGGCATCAACCAAAAATTGCTGAAATAATCTTCTTGAAAACACAACGGTAGGAACTTCATCTTTTCTTTCTTGAATTCTATAAATAAAAAATTCTCGCATGCTAACAAATTGTCTTCTTCCCAATGATTCATCATATACACTTAAAAGATTGCCTTCTCTGTACCTATCTTCTGCATAACAAAAAAGTAAAGGATATTGTAGACCTAAATATGCAGCATTTAGCTCATTTATCCTTTATAGTTGTCCAGATTGTGTTTCTATAATGATATCAGGATTACATCCAAAAACTTCAAAATCACCAACCAACAAAGCATCTACTTCTGGTATTGCTAGTAAGTGTATCATCTACCATTAGTACATCTTTTCCCTATTAGTCTAAGCTTCACATTGGAATTGATATTTTCTTAGAATCTATCTCTAACCATTCGAAAAGTCTTGGCCAAAATATTATTTTCATCAAGCATTTATTTTAGATCAGCAACAATTTCAACATGAAGTTTATTAACATCTTAGGCATGACTGAAAAAATATATGATATAAATAAAGTCATTTAAACTAATTTGTATTTGCATAGTATTATATAATAAAGGTAGAATACTGACCTGACAACGTTAATTCTATTTGCAACTTCATTTTTTGTATCGTCTATATATAACTGCGCAAACTTTGGAGTGGATCCTTCAGGAGGTAGTAAGCTTCCAATTTGATTATAATTTTATCCAAATAATCTGAAGGTTCTTGGTCCTCATGTCTGATTGACAACCTTTCCCCACATTGAAGTAAATGAGAACATAGAGTTAGAAGTCCTTTTTTCACTCGAAAATGACAAGTTTTAGGACCTATATTAAAAAAGGAATAATACATAAATAGGCACTCAAAAATGGCCTCCTCAACTAGCAATTAAGAACTCAAACTTTGAGAGTGCACATCTAGGCACCTTAACTTGTATCTATTGTACCAGTTGAGCACCCCAACCTACAAAATGATAATCTAGATACTTCCAAAATTTATGTGTCACGTCAACATCAGGTGTCTATAAGACACATCGGGGACTAGTTGAAGTGTTTAGTTGTTAGTTGAGATCAAATTGAGGTGCCTAGATGTGCACTCTCAAAGTTTGAGTGCTTAATTACCAGTTGAGGTCAAGTTTGAGTGCTTATTTATGTAGTATGTCATATTAAAAACATTGCACAATGATGAATGTAAATATTAAGTTGATTTGAATATATTGATACTAAAAATAATGATTTCCCTAATCTAATCCAAACAATAGTTGTTCCAAAACTAAAGGAGGCTTTTTAAAATCTTGAAGCTTTTTTTTTAAAAGCACATTGTGAAAATCGATTATTTTGTGTTATAATGCTTGTGAATTCTTTCTTCATACCAAAAAAGAGCCCCACACTTTTCACACTCATATGTAGCATCATCTCCGATATCCCAATAATCATAATTGTAATAGTATATAAAGTTAAAGACACAAATTATTGATTTGATTTATCAAATTGTTTAATGTGAATAAAGAGTTTCTCATTGTACCTTCGGTGCAAATGTTGCCACATTCAACATCCACCTCTAAAGAAAGTATTTGTTAAATCAATTAATAGGTCTGAATGTTCAATATATACATCTATATTTGCTAATATAGATTACACTCTAAAAATAACATAAGTATGCGAAGGTATTTTGCGGCTGCCCTATTTTGTTATCTTCATCTTCATCTTCATCTTCTAAGTTATTTTGCAGCTGCCCTATTTTGTTAAAAATATGTTAGTGTATACTGATGTAAGTATAATAATATTTTTGTTAATTAAAGATTCCACAATTAAAAAGTCACATCTACTATGATGTTATTTTTTTTTAGGATAACAATATTTCATAGAAACACACCTTGTATGACAGTGTTGTTTATTGCATCCTTGATATCTAATAAGAGAGGTAAAGTAATTAACTTATAGTAATCTTAACATTGTACTTTATTTTTAACTGATAAAAAATGAGAACTTGAGTTACTTATCTTCCATTATTGAAGTGTCATTTAAATCAAGAAGAGAATTGTGTGTTTGCCCATCTACAAAGCAATTCTAATTTTTATGAATTTCAAAATACTATTGAAGTAATGGTTTTTTAACTTGTTATCTACTTTGGACGAAAAATTAATATGATAAAAAAAAGCTTTTAATACCTTCTTCAAATTGAGCATCATTTAAATCAAAACATATGGTGTCATTGTGCATACCTATGATGAGATTGTTTATTGTTTAATATGGATAAAACAAAAATAAGTGAAAAGAAAGTGTATATGGTAAATATCTTAAACAAATAATACAAATGGGGTATGAACCTTGCAATATAGGAATTGTATTTAAATCAGGAAGAACATGATGTATTCTCATATCTACATAATGATTTATATATGCATCATTAGTTGTATAACTATCAATCAACTTAACCAAACATTCTAATAAGATTAAACAATAAGATTAAACAATGGTAAAGTAAGTTATAACAATACAATTATGAATATATTAAATTAAAGATATTGTCACTCACCATTTCTTATATCAGACAAAGAAGGAACTCTTTTTTCACTTTCGACAGAATAGTTTCTATTTTTGAAGGTTCAATCCTCGTCTATAGAAGACACTTAAATGTTATTTGCTTTATATCAAGTATCAATACATGTAAAAAATTACTTACATAATCAATTGATTACTTCTATTATGGATCCTTTTTCTCCTAAATTACTATAATGGTCTTATTATTTATAAATCCTGCAATTGAAAATATATAAAAAATATTATTAGATATGTTACCAGTAATGAAAAGATCAAACTTTTGTACTGATTTTTTCACCGCATTTTTAATCTGTGCGCTGCATCTACTTAGTCTGGAAAGTGTGCTTCTTTGATTTTCCAGGAAGGATCCAAGCAACTGACAATATGCCTTTTTGAAAGAATTTGGAATGAAGATGAACAGGGTGGACTTTTTTGATAGAATTAAATTAGGAGTTTAAAAGCGATCGACTATTGTGGGGAAGAAACAATTTTTGACAATGTAACTTTATTTTAATAGTAAATACAAAAAATAATTTTGTTTCTTGGTGTTAATAAAACTGGTATCTTTATTTATCATTATATCATATTTCATGTTTTTCACTATAAATGTTTTAGGTTTGCATTTTACCTTCTTTTTTTTCACAGAGAAGTTATTTTAATTATAAATTTTTTATAATCTGCATCAAGTTTTAAAGTGCTTAAGTGCATCAATAAATAACATTAAATTTAAAGCAATCATTTTTTTGGTATAATACATAAATAGACACTTAAACTTGGCTTCAACTGGAAATTAAGAACTCAAACTTTGAGAATGCACATCTAGGCACCTCAACTTGATTTCACTGTTTCAATTGAGCACTTGTCAAGACCCGAGTCTATACCCTGGATGAGACACAGTACTTGAAGTCACAAGTAATACCAAGTCAATCCATGGTCTATCATAACACTGGTAATCTGAGTAATCATAGTGGAAGCTTAAATAATCAAACCATTTAAGAAAAGTTGAATAATAATACCTTACACATCTCAAAGTCTGAGTCTATGTCTGAAAGCCAACTACAACTGATGAGTTGCTGGGACAAGCCCCCAGCTAACTCTAAAGTTTACTGAATGAAAATAACTAAAAAAAATAAACATCATCCTCGGAAGATGAGGACTCACCACTGGTGCAGCTAATAACTCCTGAAGAAGATCTACTAGCGGTGCTGAGACTGAGAACCTATGCCTGTATCATGATACGATACAGCATGGAAGGTATGCATCAGTACTTTGAATGTACTAAGTAAGTGGGAGCAAATATAACATAAGGAATGAATAACTGAACTGTAACGATATGCAACAACCAACTAAAATGATGAAACTAAATAAACTGAAATATAATTGAAATGGTCAAAATGACCCTGTCAGATGGTCATAAACATGCCCTAAGTCTGAGATACTAATATGAACTAACTGTAGTAAACTGATCTAAACTAAGAAAATTGAAACTGTTCTGAGCTTAGCTAAACTGAGATTGTACTGACTACTGGGAGAGTCTATAACTGACATATAACCACGTGAGCTAGACGTGGAGTCCGATGTATACACCCCATCGGTAGGATCCAATATACCTTTCCAAGGTATAAAGGCATGAACTGGGTGATCATAAGTCTGGGGCCTTAAGGCCAATAAAATAACCTATGGTGGCAACGTAGTTCTGGGAACCTGGGTGCGCTGTAACTCCGGTCCGCTCGGTGCTAAATCCTACTCCCACTGGATAGTCTTAGACTAACTACTAAGCTAATAGCTCGAAACTGGGGCCCAATACTAAGTGAGGAATACCCATCTGGAAGTACCCTAAGAGTCTTATCGGACTGGATTTCTATAACTGGTGTTCTAAGTCTGGTCAGAGCTTCTTATCTGGAAGCGTCGTAACCGTATAAAGAATAAACTGAAATCTGAAGCTGGGGATTCTAAGAAAGGTCAGAGCTACTTATCTATAAGTGTCATAACCATCTAAAGAACCACTAAAATCTGACATTTGAGTCTAATAACTGATAACTAGGAGGCACCACTGACACCTCAAGAAAAGACTGTGGTCAAACTAATCAGCTGACATTTATGGACAATACTGAGTATGCTAATAATTTGACTAAGACTGGAATAACATGCATATGACTAATATTTCAACATATACTATCAATATGGGAATTCAAAAACTGATAGAATCAAGCCACATGGAAAACTAGTCCAACATGCAGGATTCTAATTTACTGAACTGAGAAACTAGGGCTAAATCATTCCACTAGATGCTAGTATCAAAAAATTTCTAGAAATTAGGAATAATAAAGCATCTAATACCATGAATAATATTCCACTTGAAGTCTTAAAGAATATGGTCTGAAAAATTCTACATTTCGAATCCACAAGGCTATAACTGATAGAAGAATTAGAGAAGGGTTTTGGGGACACAAGGGAAGAACGATTCCCTTGTTGAATTCCTACATACCTGGTGAAGAATTCCTGAGGAAATCCTAAGAAATTCTGAGAATAAGTAGTCGAATGCCCTATCTCTATTTTGTGCTTCTGTCACGCCTCGAGCATTCACCCTAGATGGGACACGATACTTGGAGTAACAAGTAACTCCAAGTCAACCCCTGGTCTAATATACATTGCCATTCTTAGTAAACATATAAATATAGCGGAATCTTTTTAAAGTAAAAATATAAACATTTGAGAGAATAAATTGGATTCATAATGTTTGAAAATATTTGAACAAAACTACAAGTCTGGAAACCAAATCTGCGTCTGAAAGCTACTACAACTGATGAGTTGCTGAGACAAGCCCCCAGCTAACTCCAAATATAAATAAAAGAAAAGAATATGTAATATAATGAAATAATCTTCGTCCTCGAAAGATGAGGACTCAACAACTAGAACAACTAAAGTCTTCTGAGAGCGACCGGCTAGCGAGGCTGAGACTGAGATCCTACAGCTGTATCATAAAATGATACAGCATAAAAGTATGCATCAGTACTTTGAATGTACTGAGTAAGTGAGAGAATCCATACACAAGAAATGAAATAACTGAACTGAAAAGACATGTAATGACCAACTGAAGCTACTGAACTAAATAACTGAAATAACATAAACGGTCTAAAAGACCCTGTCTAATGGTCAAGAACATGTTTAAATCTGAAGTACTGATCTGAACTGATCTGAAACTGGATTGAACTAACTAATGAGAGAGTCAATAACCGACATATAACCACGTGAGCTAGACGTGGAGTCCGATGTATACACCCCATTGGAAGGATCCAATATACCTTGCCAGGATATAAGGGCATGAACTGGGTGATCACAAGAGTCTATAGACGTAAGACCAATAAAATTGTAACCTACGGTGGCAACGTAGTTCTGGGAACCTGGGTATGCTGGAACCCCAGTACTTCCACATATTATGGGTAACGGAGGAGACATCTCTATTTTTCCCCCAGGGAATCTTTAGAATTCCCACTGCTTAACTTTCAATTCGCCTTCGCTCGGTGCTAAGTCCTACTCCCATTGGATAGTCCTAGACTGAATACTAAGCTGATAGCTCGAAACTGGGGCCCAAGACTAGTAGGGATACATATCTGATGCACCCTGAGAGTCTTATCGGACCGGATTCTGGAACTGGGTTCTAAGACTGATCAAAGTTGCTTATCTGGAAGCGTGTAACCATCTAAAGAACAACTGTAATCTGAAGCTGGGGTCCTAAGGGTAGTCAGAGCTGCTTATCTAAAGTGTCATGACCACCTAGTGGACCACTAAAATTGAGTTCTGAATCTTATTCTGGTAACTGGGATATACTACTGACACCTCGGAAATTTCTGCGATCAAACTGATCAGTTGATATTTCTAACTACCACTGAATGTTCTAGAATTTTGAATTAAACCGAACTGACAATATTCTGACTGAGTCTCAATACAATCAACAACGTGGGAGTTCCCAATATTGATAGAATCAAGCAAAACTATTGGTATGTAAACAATTTTGCAAGATTCTAGTTTCTCTGTATTCAATACTAGGGCTGGATTTCACATTACAAGAATAAGCAATAACATAGTCACAAACTGGTGGAAAAACATCAACAATTAACATAAATGATATTTCACATGATTTAAGTGAGGTCTTTACAGATAATTTCATCACATTCGACAGTCTCAAGGCTAAAAATTATAGTGAAAACAAAGAAGGATTTTTGGGGACACAAGGGAAGAACTATTCCCTTATTGAATTCCCACATACCTGGCGAAGAAGCCCGAAGAATTTACTTGAGAAATTGAGGAGAGATGGACTGCCCTAGTTCTTGTTCTGAAATGCTCTGAGAGAAATCTTATGTTGTTTTCTGAAAGTCTGAATGGGGAAAATGAGAAAGGAAACCGTTTTCACCCCTCTAATAGTCTGAAAATATTCATAAAAAACGTAGTTTAGAGTCTATGAGGGTATAAAATTACTGAAATACCCTTGAAAAATTCACAGGGGAAAACAAATCGACAGTCCTAACGGGGGACCTAACGNATGAATTATGAGGGTATAAAATTACTGAAATACCCTTGAAAAATTCACAGGGGAAAACAAATCGACAGTCCTAACGGGGGACCTAACGGGTTGTGACTAGTGACCACGACTCGTGGTCTCAGTCGTGGAGTACACTGCCTAAAGCCCTTACGGGTCACCATGGGGACCCAAAGGTTTGTGGTTGGTGACCACGACTCCTGGTCACATCTCGTGGACTCCACTGCCCAAAAATTTCCTGGAGTCCCCACGGGTGACACCACGACTCGTAGTGTCCCAAACGAGTCGTGGTGAGGACCCGTTTGGTACACTACCTGGCCTTCTCTAACTCTTAATTAAATCCTGACCACGAGGAACCCCACGACTCGTGGTCACACCCATGTTCACCCTTTTTTTCTAAATTTTTCAACTAAGTCCAAAGTCCCACCATGAGTCACTTAACGACTCGTGGTCACCTCCCACGGGTCACAGAATGACTTGTTTTGTGACCTGGTGCAGATTTTTCAGTTTTCTCTAATTTAAGTCCAGGGTCTAGTCTTTGAGTTTTGGGGCATTACAATATCTCCCCCGTAGGAACATTCGTCCCCAAATATTGGAAAACATATAGGAAAGTAGAGAATGGCAATTTTTATACACAAATACTGATCATGAAAGCTGAAAATTAGCGGGATGACTACCTCTAAACTGAATCACAAATTAGAACTGAATTCACTAATCATACACATATTCATTTACATGAAAGAAAATTAAACACATGAACTACAAGTAGTTTTGGGGAGGAAATTGATACCTTAAACTGAGACTGAGCCGGAAGGGAACAAATAGGGGTATCTAGCCATCATATCTACTTCGGCCTCCCACGTAGCTCCCTCAACCTGCTGAGTTCTCCATAAGACCTTGACTGAAGCTACCTCTTTGTTCCTCAGCTTATGAACTTGATGGTCAAGGATCTAGACTGGGACCTCTTCGTAGGAGAGACTTCTTTCACTCCCACACTGTCCAATTACACAATTGAAGTTGGATCACTGATGCACTTCTTCAATAGTGACACGTGGAATACTGGGTGCTCAGATGCCAACTCTGAAGGTAATTCCATCTCATAAGCTACCTTGCCAATTTGCCTTTGAATTATATAGGGTCCCACATATCTCGGACTGATCTTTCCCTTCTTCCCAAACCTCATCACCCCTTTCATGGGTGAAATTTTCAGATAAACCCAGTCATTCACTACAAACTCTAATTCTCTTCTCCTCACATCAGCATAAGATTTTTGACGGCTCTAAGCTATTTTCAGTCTTTCTCTGATGAGCTGTACTTTCTGCATAACTTCATGAACTGAGTCTGGCCTGATTAAAGTAGCTTCACCAACCTCAAACCAACCGATAGGAGATCTATACCTCCTAACATACAATGCCTCAAATGGGGCCATCTGGATACTGGAGTGGTAGTTGTTGTTGTAAGCAAACTCGATGAGAGGCAAGTGATCACCTCAACTTCCCTTGAAATCAATCACGCACACTCTCAACATATCTTCTAGGGTTTGAATAGTTTGCTCAGCTTGTCCATCTGTCTGCTGGTGAAAAGTTGTGCTGAGCTTGATCAGGTTACCAAGTCCCTTCTGAAAAGACTTCTAGAAATACGAGGTGAACTGGATACCTCTATCTGAGATAATAGATAATGGCACCCCATGAAGTCTGACCAACTCTCGGATATAAATCCTAGCATAGTCCTCAGCTGAATCTGTAGTTTTAACTGGGAGGAAGTATGCTGACTTAGTCATCCGGTCTACTATTAACCAGATTGAATCATGCTATCATCGAGTCCGAGGTAGACCTATAATAAAGTCCATATTTATTTAATTCCCACTTCCACGTGGGTATGCTGATATCCTGAGTCATACCTCCCAGTCTATGGTGTTCTACTTTAACTTGTTCGCAGTTTGGGCACTTAGCTACAAATTCAGCGATGTCTTTCTTCATGCCGTTCTACCAGTAAATATCTCGTAAATCCCTGTACATCTTAGTAGCACCAGGGTGGATGGAATACCTCGAGTTGTATGCTTCAGCTAGTATCTTCTGTCTCAAATCACCGACATCCGATACACACAATCTGGCCTGGTAACGGAGCACCATCTCCCCCTTTGGAGAAAGCCTCAACCTCTTTTCTGAGAACTGCTTCCTTCAGCTTAAGTAAGATAGGATCCTCATCCTGTTTGGACTTAACTTCAACAACCAAAGAGGAATCTGACCCGCTTTGCATTATCACTCCATACTCAATTGAGTAAACTAACTGCACCTCTAACCGAACTAGTCGGTGAATATCTTTCGCCAGTTCCTTTTTACCTTCCTCAACATGAGCCACGCTCCCTATAGACACTCTGCTCAAGGCATCAGCCACCACATTGGCCTTACCCGGGTGATACAGCACGCTCATGTCATAGTCCTTCAGTAGCTCCAACCACCTTTTGTGATGAAGATTCAGATCTTCCTGACTGAACACGTACTGGAGGCTCTAGTGATCGGTGAAAAACTCCATGTGAGCCCCATACAGGTAGTGTCTCCATATCTTCAACACAAACACCATTGCTGCCAACTCCAGGTCATGAGTCGGATAATTCTATTCATGAACCTTGAGTTGTCTGGAGGCATAGGCTATCACCTTGCCCCGCTGTATTAGAATGCAATTGAGTCCCACTCTGGAAGCATCACAATAAACTACAAACCCATTTGATCCTTCTGGTAAGGTCAACACCTGGAGCGGTAGTGAGTCGAGTTTTTAACTCCTGGAAACTCTTCTCACACACATCTGACCACTGAAATTTCACCTTCTTCTAAGTTAGCCTAGTCAGAGGGGATTCTATAGAAGAAAAGCCTTCCACAAAGTATCGGTAATAACCGGCTAGACCTAAGAAACTTCTAATTTCAGTTGGAGAGGTAGGTTTGGGCCAGTCTTTCACCGTGGATATCTTTTGAGGATCAACCTGAATACCCTTACCCGAGACCACATGACCCAAGAAGGTCACGGACTTAAACCAAAATTTGCATTTGTTGAACTTGGAGAACAAAGAGCGGTCTCTGAGTGTTTGAAGCACTATCCTCGGGTGATTAGCATGCTCTTCCTCATTTCTGGAGTATACCAGAATGTTGTCAATAAGTACAATGACGAACATATCTAGATACTATTTGAAGACTTTATTCATCAGGTCCATAAAGGCTGCAGGAGCATTTGTTAGTTCAAAGGACATAACCATAAACTCGTAGTGACCGTACCAAGTCATAAAAGCTATTTTCGGTTTATGTCACACTCTCAGACCCTTAGCTGATGATACCCCGACCTGAAGTCTATTTTGGAGAAACAACTGGCTCCCTGAAGTTGGTCGAATAGGTCGTCAATTCTGGATAGGGGATACCTGTTCTTGACGGTGACCTTATTCAACTGACGGTAATCAATGCACATTTTGAGGGTATCGTCTTTCTTTCGCACGAATAGTACTGGAGCACCCCAAGGAGATATGTTGGGTCTGATAAAACCCTTATCAAGAAGATCTTTTAGCTGCTCCTTCAACTCCTTAAGTTCAGCCGGAGCCATTCTGTAAGGAGGGATGGAGATGGGTTGAGTATCTGGGAGAAGGTATACACCAAAGTCTATTTCCCGTTCAGGAGAAACTCTAGGAAGATCTTTGGGGAACACATCTGGAAATTCGCTGACAACAGGGACTGAATGGATAGTTGGGGTCTCAGAGTTGGAATCTTTGACCCGAACTAGATGATAGATACATCCATTAGAAAGAATCTTTCTGGCCTTAAGGTATCAAATAAGTCTACCCTTAGGTGCCGAACTACTTCCCGTCCATTATAACACTGGCTCATTTGGAAACTAAAATTTGACAACTCTAGTTCTGCAATCAACTGAGGCATAACTGGAGTGTAACCAATCCATGCCAAGGATGAGGTCAAAATCGACCATGTCTAATTCTACAAGATCAGATGGAATGACCTTATTGAAGACTGAGATTGGGCAGTTTCTATACACTCGGCTAGCTCTAACTGACTCGCCAACTAGGGTGGAAACTGAAAATGGTTCTGAGAGGACCTTTGGACTGATATCGAACTGGACTACTATGTAGGTAGTCACGAATGATATTATGGCCCCTGGATCTAGTAGGGCATATACATCTAGGTGGAAAAGACGTAACATACCCATGACCACATCAGGTGAGCTCTCCTGATCTTGACGAGATGATAATGCATAAAAATGGTTTTGGCGTTGACTGCCATCCGTACCTGAAGGGTTATCCTGATGGAGCTGATAAGGTGGTGGATTGTGACCTTCCCCGTACTGCTTAAAGGGCATTCCTTAAGTCGATGACCAAGATATCCATAACCAAAACAACCCTCTTGACCCTAAAGACACTCTCCTGGTTGGTTCTTGCCATACTTAGGGCAAGTTGGATACCTATTACCGGCATTGTATCTCTGGGACTAAGAGCTAGATGCTCCACCCCTCCGATCCTGGCGGGACCGAAAGGTAGGGGTCTTGGATGAGCTGGATGTTGGAGCTCTCTACTGCTGCTGTGGGCGGCTACTACCGCCAGACATCTGGTGGCCATAATCTAATTAGTCGGTCCTTGCCTCTTGTTCTTTCACTCCATGTCCCTCAGTTTTTCTGCCCAATCTGCTGGGCATAGACAATCAGGCTGAAGAGGTCGATATCCTTAATCAGCATTATTGTCCTGCACTCATTGAGGACCAGGTTCGACACCCCATTAACAAACTTCAGCATGTGATCCCTTGGCTCGGCCACCATCTCTGGAGCGTATTTGGACAACCTAGTGAACTCCAGAGCATATTCTGCTACTGTCCAGTTTCCCTGTCTCAGATTCATGAACTCCGCTACTTTTGCCTCCCTAAGCTCTCAGGGGAAGAATCTGTCCACGACAAATGCAATGAAATCCTCCCATTCCACCGATCATGCTTTCGCTAGCCTCCCCTCCTTCCATTGATCGTACCAGACCTAGGCAACCCCTTTTAGCTGGTAGGCAGCCAAGTCAGCACTCTCTGAGGGACTGACACCCATAATTCGGGTGATCTTTTTAATCTCATCCACAAATCCTTGTGGGTCCTCTCCCACCTTAGATTTGTGAAAATCCAAAGGGTTCATCCGAGTGAAGTCACGCACTCGGGCAGCTGCTGCAGACCCATTATTATTGATTGGAACCACCTGATTTGTAACCATTTGAGCGAGCAGCTGAATGGCCACCCTGAACTCTACGGTAGACACTAAGTCGTCCTAAAGGGTTGCCGGAGTTGGTGGGGCAGGTCGGTGAGCATTACCGGTCCTTCTTCCATTACCGCATTATAGAGGCATGATTTACTAAAATGAAACAGAGCATGAGTTAGGAGAATGAATCTGGAATTGAATTTCAACGCACGATAAAGAGTATGAAATAAAGGGAGTTTTCCTAATAACATCTCGAAGCCTCCCCATCATAAGTGTGGCGCACTTCACACCCATGAAGAGGACTCTACTCGATGCGGCTTTCAGACATCTGAGGATACCCAAAACCTAGTGCTCTAATACCAAGTTTTTCAAGCCCCGAGCTTTCACCCTGGATAGCACATGGTACTTGGAGTTACAAGTAACCCCAAGTCAATCCCTAGTCTAACATACACTGGCATTATGAGTAAACAGATAAATATAGCAGAAGCTTTTTAAAGTAAAAATATAAATATTTGAGAGAATACAGCTGATTCATAATGTTTTAAAATATTTGAACAAAACTACAAGTCTGGAAACCAAATGTGTATCTGAAAGCCACTAAAACTGATGAGTTTTTGGGACAAGACCCCAGCTAACTCCAAATCTAAATAAACGAAAAGAAAATGTAACTGAATGAAATAATCTTCGTCCTCAAAAGATGAGGACTCACCAACTAGAACAGCTGAAGTCTTCTGAGAGCAACTGGCTAGCGAGGCTTAGACTAAGATCCGCAGCTGTATCATAAAATGATACAACATAAAAGTATGTGTCAGTACTTTGAATGTACTAAGTAAGTGAGAGAATTCATACACAAGAAATGAAATAACTGAACTGAAAATACATGCAATGACCAACTGAAGCTACTGAACTAAATAACTGAAATAACATAAACGGTCTAAAAGACCCTGTCTGATGGTCAAGAACATGTTTAAATCTGAAGTACTGATCTGAACTGATCTAAAACTGAACTGAGCTGACTAGTGGGAGAGTCTATAACCGATATATAACCACGTGAGCTAGACGTGGATTCTGATGTATATACCCCATTGGTAGGACCAAATATACCTTTCCAGGGTATAAAGGCATGAACTGGGTGATCACAAGAGTCTAGGGTCGTGAGGTTAATAAAATGGTAACCTACTGTGGCAATGTAGTTCTTGGAACCTGGATGCGCTGGAACCCTGGTTCGCTCGATGCTAAGTCCTACTCCCACTGGATAGTCCTAAACTGAATACTAAGCTGATAGCTCGAAACTGAGGCCCAATACTAGTTTTCTAAGTCTTTTAATAAAAGTAAAATTAACATGACCTAGTCTACCATGCAACAGATTAACAAACTCTGCAATATAAGCAGAATTAGAAATACTTGCATCATTGACAATCTCTTAGATAATATTCACTACAAATAAGCCCCCACTAAGATATTCCTTCCCAACATAGTCTCCTTCACAAAAAAATAATTATTTTATTATATTTGACAACAAGTTTAAGGCCTTCTTTTGTTGAGAAGTGATCCAGAAACTACGTTTCTACTGAGGGAGGAAATGTATAGAACATTGTTCAAGGCTAAAGTTTTTATAGAAGTTAATTTAAGTAAAAAATTTCCTTTATCTATAACTCCAGCAGTAGTGGAGTTACTTATGTAGACACATTTTCCATCAGTAGACTACTCAAAGTCATGGAACAACTCCGTGTGGCACAGAAATGTCTTGAAGGCCCCGTGTCCAACACTCAGTCAGTCTTGTTATACACTAGGTTCGCTTCTACTACTACAGTAGCAATCGCTTCATTACCTTCAGTAAGATGAGCTTGGACATCACCTTGTTCTCCCTGCTTCCAGTTTTAACCTTGTCTATGATAGCACTAGGCAGCCCTGTGACTAAGTTTTTCACAGATAAAACAAGGTCCCTTTTATTTTTTATTTCGACTCTTTGGCTTGTTGAAGTGATTTTTCTTCTTCACATCTTCCTTTTTGAGGACTTTCTTCTGTTTTCCTTTGAACTTGCCTGTCACAATAGTACTAGAAGATTCTACAAGGTTAGCTTTAGAAGAATTAAGAGAAAGATCTTCCATCTTATCTTTGAGACGGTTTGCCTCTTCAGTCCTCATGTGACTGATTAGTTCTTGGAGAGTCAAATTGTTCTTCTTATGCTTTAGTTGATTTCTGTAATCACTCTAAGATGGTGGAATTTTTTAAGTAGAATATTGTACTGAAAAATCTCACACATCTTCATTTACTCGTTGAGAACTTTAGTAGTCAAGTTCTCATATTCGTGAACTTGTTCCATGATTGGCTTATTATCAACCATCTAGAACTCAATCCACTGTCTGACAACATATTTTTCTTTCATGTATCGTCATTACCATATTTCTTTTCCAAACTGTCCCATATTTCCTTCACGGATTTATAAGTAACAAATAAATCAAAGGATTAGTCATATGGTTCAATAAATGTCCTCTAACATTTTTGTTATCCTTTTCGAACTTCTTTTTACTAGCATCATCAACAATCACAATAGTGGTAGAACCAGTAGTAGTGTTAGAACCATCAGTAGGAGGTTCGTTAACCAAAACATAATCAACTTCTAGTTGTTAAAAGAAAATGAGAAGTTTCTGTGACCAATATTTAAAATTGTTTCCATCTAAAGGCTAAGTCTTTGACAGACCAGGAGAAGTTTTGTTCAAGGAAATAGCCATTTATCAATATTGTATTCGGTAATTGCTTTCAAATTGTTGGTAAAAAATTCTACAATATTAATATAGAATAGGAATTAATACAACGGTAAATAATTTATTATAGATATTGTGTCACGAAAAGCCACTGCCTTAAAAGTAATTCCGGCCCGACTTCAGTGCAAATTGTTAAGGTCGGTCACACTCCGAGGTTCCACAGCTCTTCCAAACACGTGCACTCGTAACTAAAAGTTTGGAGTTTACAAAAATAGTTGCCCAGAAAAATGAAAATAAGAAACATAACTATTTTAGACAATGAGAGAATTGATGTCTTTTTTAGTTTACAAATGTTGCTCCTTAAATAGATACATCATTTATGGTTTCATTATCAAAAAATTGTAAGAAGACAAATGGAGTTAATATAATTAAACATTACTCTTACTTTAATGACAAAATTGTCATAAACACATGTAACTTAAAAACTTCTGAAAAGATAATAACTTTTTATTAACAAAGCTACAAATTAAAGAAACCGTCATTTAAATGAATGTGAACTATTTATTAAAAGAATAATTTAATTCTTCCAATCCACATATACTTATGATTTAGAGATTTTACATGAATAAAATGTGGAGAGTTAAAATATGTTATTTATTTTTATTTTGCATTAAATAAAAGGGAGTAATACCAACATTTTGACATCGATCAACTCATTATTTTCAGTTAAATCCTTCATATTAAAAATACAAAAGGTTGTTAAGATCGGTAGGGAATCTATAGTTCCTTTATTTCTATTAACTTATAATCTGTAAATCATTTATTTAAAAGAAGCAATACTTTAAAGAATATTAATGTTGAATTATAAAATCACCATGATTTCGTTATCTTCATGAGTAAATTGGCTATTAGTGAAATCTGGATCCTATAATAAATGAAGAAATATTAAAACTCACTTCATTCATCACAAATAACAAACTTGAGAATCATTTGAGTAGAGAAACATACTTTAAATGTCTTTGAAGATGGAGAAGGATTGTATTTTTTTATAAGATCCTCGTCGTCAGTAAATTTAACAATATTATAAACTTGATGTTGATTCTCACAATTGGAGCTCTTAACATACACTTTAAACATGTATGCTTTTTCAACAATATTTTTTATCTCCATTGGATAGGAAGAGTAATCTGCAGCATCAGAAGTCTCAAAGGACATATTTCATAGTGGTTAATAGAAGCTACATGAACAAAATTAAAAAAAATTATTATGTAGTGTACATATTTTGTTTATTTTCACAATAAAAAAAGAGTTTATAGTATACCCCATATATAGCATCCTGTAAAACATATGCCGATTTTCCGATCATCTTTGTTGCATCCCAATCCCATAACATCAAAGAAATTATACCGGTGTCATCCATCATACTAAATTGTAGTTTTTATCTTGAAAGAGTTATTACACGTTTAAACTTTATGTGTGTGTTAAAAAAAATATTTATGCATTTTTACCTGAAAAGATTTATTACATGTTTAAATTTTTAGGTGTATTTTAAGCAATAGTGAAGGAAGTATTTATTATGGTCATACCTATGAGTGGCAGATTGTATTTTCTCACATTTTTTACAATAGAATTTATTCCCCTCTTTTTCAATCTTCTTTGTGCATTTTTTGCATGCTAAATAAGATCATCCATGATCTAATTCTAGGTGTACAATGGATACCACAATCCAGAAAATTCCTAACTGCACATAAAATTGAATATATAACTATTAATACAAAAAGATTAGCTAAAAGTTGTGCTCATAACTAAAAAAATAAAATTAGGTACTAACATGCTTACAGGTAGTTAAAGCCTCAATTTTTTTTACTCAACACTTTCGAATGCTAACTCGTCAGCAATAGAATGAGGCTTTTGTGATGAATTTTTTGTAATTTTCTGTGAGTTTTCTTCACATACAGAAGTGATTTTGTTCCATTTTTTTAATTTGAGATGTGTTAATAAATATGAAGAATAAAATATAGTTTGAAATACTTTAAACGTAATATAAGTTATGAAACCTGGAGCAAAAATCAACAACTTGAGGAAGATCTGAATTGATGCAAGGCTTGGAAGCATACCAAGTGTTTCTCATCGAATATTGTTATATATTTATTAATTATACTTGTAACAGTTGGCTAATGTAGAAAACACATAGAATTGCATAGAAGATTCAATTTGATAACCTAGATATCAATGTGCTTTAATCAATTGCATGACGACAATAATAGGCTTATCACTGGATTCAGTCAAGTATGGCTTGATTTGTTCCACAAAGTCACCCCAAAAAGTTGTAGAAATGTTATTGCTCCTATAGATATTATAAGTGTCGGAATACAGTATAATACCCCGAAGGTTCCTAAGACTAGACTCGGGATTTGAAATGTGACGAGTAAAAAAATATTGAAAAATGACTCAGAACGACTTTTGGGAAGGAGTTACAAGTCATGATATCACTCGTAGTCAGAATTGCAACAGGAGGCCTTTTAATAACAAGTAAGGTACGACTCGTGGGAACATGTCACGAGTCATAGGACGAGCCATAGTCATTAGTCGTAAGGAATCTGTTGTGCATCAATTTGGAGGGAATGAGTCAGGGTACGACTCGTAGGGTGAAACCACGAGTCATGGCCTGCACCCCTGCGGAGGAACTAAGGACCTTGGAAGCGTTGACCATAGGTGGACCTAATGACTCGTAGGTTGGTGGGATGAGTCGTGGTATGGCCTATGGAAAAATTTATAAAAGTTAAGGAAATCAGTGGTGACTAGGATGGTAACCACGAGTCATGGTCTGGAGGTATGACTCGTGGTGTGAGTCATGACATCTAGCAGAGTAAAATTGTTTGCGATTTAAGGGCATTTTCGTAATTCCTAAGATTTTAAGCCCTAAACTATGTTGCTTTAAGCTCAGTTAGGAGGATTTTCAGAGGGTTTAGCCTATTCTAACCTATTCCCTCCCCATGCATGCAAGTTTAGAGGATCCCAAAGGAGATCAAACCTAGAATTCTTTAAGTTCTTCCTCAAATCTCTTGGGCTTTCAAGGAAGGGTGTAGGATCAGATTACCCAGATATGTAGGGTCATGAATGAGAGTTTTCCTTCACTCTCATTCCCAAATCCCATCTCAAGTTCATAAATTCAGGTGTATGATTCTACGGGGTCTTAACCCAATTTATGAAATTCTCTATGTTTAATTCATGGGTCAATCCCATTCATGTTTCAAATGATTTTTAAGATTCATGAGCAGTTTTTATGTGCAAATTGATTATAAATTCATGATTTCAAGTTTTAGAAGAATCTTGCCCAGTTATGCAAGTTTCATGAAAAGTCAAGTTTATGATCTATATCTTTCAAGTATATGATGAGATATCTAGTATGAAAGAATATTCATGATTTACCCATGTATGAATCTATGATTTTGATTACCAAGTCTATCTCAAATATATTAAAGTTTCAGGGAAGCCCACATGATTTAAGCATGTTTTCAATGATTTATTTAGTTTTATAATGTTAGCTTACCACATGGTTTTGGAGTCGATACTCCCACTTTCAGCTTGTGGTATGTTTTGAGTCAAGGTTCTCCATATTCAAATTTCAGACTATGCATGTTATTACACTATCAGCTTTATTGAGAATGATGGGTTCAGCTTCATTGAAAAATAATGGAGAGCATTTGAATGTTTTTGGGAATAGTGTCTAGCACCGGGTAGGCTAGGGATTCAGAAAAATCCAGAGTCTCAGAACTACGTGCCAACATAGGATTTTTCAGTTACTTGGGACCTCCCTTGTAAGCTTTCCCTTCCCCCAATGGGCCTTCAACTTGATATCAATATCATGGTAGCACCCTTAGCCCTGCCAAGGCTTTCGACGGCTCTACCCACTTAAGTGTAATATTTGGGATCACGTAAGATCTATCATGATAGTGTCAGTTAGATGGCGAGTCCCCCATTGTTTCTCATGATTTCAATTATGCATGTTCACCAGTTATGATATTACGTTTTCAGTAGGTTTGACCCAATGATTAGTTTGTCAGTTTTAGTTATGAATATTAGCTTCACTTTTGGGTCATTTGATTCAGTTATGAAGCTCAGTTTATATCTAATCATGTTTTCAGATATCAGCATGCAGTCCTTACTCTCAGAATCTTATAATTATATGATTTATGTTATGCATGTCTTCAGCTTATACTTACTTAGCCTATTTTACTTACCTTGCATACTCAGTACATTTCAAATATTAACCACATACTCTATGTTGTATCATTTCATGATACAGGTTCAGACGTACAGACTCAGTCTCGCCGCTAGCCATTCTCCATAGTTTATCCCAGACAGCGTGGTTGGTGCTTCATCATCCTTTGAGGACCTTCAATTATTTAAGTTTGGTCATTTTCAGTTTCAGACTTGTAATGAGCTAGTTGGGGTGTTGTCCCATCAGCTCGTCAATACATTAGAGGCTTTTCAGACATAGTTTATTATTCAGCTTCGGATTTAGTGTTTGAGATTTTCTTACTATTTAGACTTCCGTCAATTCAGAAGTTAGTCATCTGCTTTATTTATGTTGGATTTAGTTTTCATGTTCATGTCATGGGTCGACTTGGAGCCACTTATGGTTCTAAGTTCCGTGTCTAGATCCGGGCCTATGTACGTGTCATGACCCAAACGTACACCCGGATCATAGACACGGGACAAGGAGCCCCGAGAGACTCCAAGTTTACCCATGGCATGAGCGTACATCTAATTCATTCACATAAGCGTAAGGCTTAACATAAGAAATGTAAACATTTCATTAATACGGAGAAAGGACAATACATACTTCATACATGACGGCTGATACAACTTGTAGTCTGAAAAGCCTCTAATCATGAAAGACGGGTTGATGGGACAACTACCCAACTAACCCAACAATCCAGAAACTGAAGAAAAATATAGAGTCCGAACATATAGCCCTCAAAACATGAGGACTTACCAAGTACGCTGAGAGCAACTCCAAGACAATCTATGGGTGAGGGTGAGCCTGAGAACTGAGAACTGGGGCATGTATCATGAAACGATACAGCATAGAAGGTATGCGGTCAGTACATGGAAGGTATTGAGTATGCAAGGCAAGTAAAATGGACATTTAAACATGTATAAATTTCATAAATGATCATAAGGGTAGGACATCATGCTCGTATCGTAAATCATAATATGTCATAAGGCCCAAGGTGTTTCAAAACATTCGTAATATAGACATAACCATAATTATGAGAAAAGAGATTTACTTAACAAGACTTGAGCCAAAACGCATAATCAGAACATGCATAAATTATGAGGAATAGTGAGAGATTCTCTTAACCGACATACCCCATATGAGCACACATGAAGCCCGACTTGTAACCCTAGTCGGGAGGGTGTCCGTACCTTTACAAGGGTCAAACCATGAAAGTGTGATATCACCATAAAAATGGACATTTGGGTCGGGGACACTCACATAGGAGGTCCCAACATACCTACAGAGGTACGTAGTTTGTGAGGTCCGGGGCAGAACCTAGGCCACGAATCTACTCGCTGTTCGATACTACTCCCAAAGCATATATAGTGCTCAAAGTATAACATACATAAATTCATGGGCTAGTTAAATCATGATAATCATAAATATACTTGTACATACGTGAACTAGCCATGGCATAAGGCTCGTGAGTCGGTCAAAACATAATTCACGATTCATAAGGTTCATACATACTTGTAGATCATGCATATAGCTTGAATCTCATAAAATCATAATGCGTAACATAATAAATTCATGATTTAAATCATAATTCATGTTGGGTTTATAAATATCATCAATGGGTAAGTAGATCGTAAATCAATTCATGCATGGGGAATGCATAATTAGGCTTAAATACATCGAACCTCTGAATCAATAATCTTATAATTAATTTAAATAACAAAAGTTGATCAAAACCCACAGATCATAATAAGATTTTAAAATCACAAAATCCATAATCAAATCATTAGAGTTTAAATAAATCAAATTCAAAACCCCATGAGTTATTGTTGAAATATTTATAAGAATCATAGAGGAGGGGCATGGGTGTGGAAGAAATCACCCATTAATAGCCTTACATACCTGGGATATATGATTCTTAACTTCCCTTGATTACCCAAGAATGAAATTGGAAGAATTGAAGAGAAGAGCCTAGAATTTCCTTAGATTGCCTCTCACTATTCTTGCATGCATGAATAAAGAGAAAACTGAACTTAACCCCTTTAAACTTCCCTGTTCATAACCCAAAACGACATAGTTTAGGCCTTAGGATCTTAGGAATTTATGAAAAAACCCTTACTAATTCGCAGAAAATAACTGTCAGGTGACCCTGACGGGTAACCTAGCGACTCGTTACCTGCCCACACGATCTGTCACCTTGCCCATCAGGCACACTGTCTAAATTGATCACTGGGTTACGGGTGGCCACTAGTCGTGGCCACCACTCATCAAGTACACTGCCTTCCTTATGCCAATTATTTAAAATTCCACCCACGACTCATACCATGAATTGTTGCCAGACATGACGAGTCGTGGTTTCCTTCCATTAAGCCCACTACCTTGCCTTTTCTATTTTTCTTATACCTCCTCCCCATGGATAACCTAACAACTCGTGGTGTCTGACCATGAGTTGTTCCCAAGCCCATGGGGACTCCTTTTCATTAACCTGATTCCTATTCTCCCAGGCCTCCCTATGAGTCACGTGACGACTCGTGGGCTCTCCTCATGAGTCATCCAACAACTCATCCTGTGTCTGCAACCTAGATTTTTAGTCTTTCCCCATTTCAACTCCTGGGTCCGATCTTTGAATTCTCGGGGTATAACAATATCCCCCCTTGGGAACATTCGTCCTCGAATGTTAGAAACACACAGAAACTTAGAAACATGCAATCATCATATGCAATTATTAATTATTTAAACCGAAAATTGACGGAATGACTACCTTCAAAAAGAATTACATAGCTTAAAAGAATTCAGACATCACATACATATAGCATAACATAAATCAAATTTTTGCACATGAGCTGAACATGGAAACTGATTAGAGAATTAGGGCAAGAGTTGATACCTCAAACTAAAACTGAGTCGGTAGGGAACAGGTGAGGGTATTTAGCCATTATAGCCGCTTCGGCTTCCCACGTAACTCCCTCAACATGCTGGTTTCTCCATAATACCTTCACCGAAGCTACTTCTTTGTTCCTCATCCTCTGAACCTGGCAATCCAATATTGCCATAACCGGAATTTCCTCATAACTAAGGCTATCCTTTACACCAACGCTGCCCACCGGAACTACTAAAGTTGGATCACCCAAGCACTTTTTCAAGAATGACACATGAAACACGGGATGCGCAGAAGTTAACTCTGATGGCAAGTCCAACTCATACGCTACCTTACCAATTCTTCTCATAACCCGGTAGGGACCAACATAGTGGGGACTGAGTTTTCCTTTCTTTCTAAACCGCACGACTCCCTTCATGGGGGACACCTTCAGAAATACCCAATCGTCCACCTCGAACTTCAACTCTCTCCTCCTCACATCAGCATATGATTTCTGGCAACTCTGAGCGGTTTTCATCCTGTCCCTTATCATCTAAACTTTCACCGTGGCCTCATGAACCGAATCAGGTCCTATCATAGCTGCCTCACCAACCTCAAACCATCCGAGGGCGATCTACACCTTCTCCCATAAAGAGCCTCGAACGGTGCCATCTGGAAACTCTAGTGATAGCTGTTATTATAAGCAAACTCGATCAAGGGCAAATGATTATCCCAGCTACCTTTGAAATCCATCACGCATGATCTCAACATATCCTCGAGAGTCTGGATTGTTCATTCGGCTTGGCCATCCATTTGCAGATGAAAGGCTGTGTTGAGCTTAACTTGAGTCCCAAGCCCTTTTTGAAAAGACCGCCAAAACTGAGAGGTAAACTGAGAACCTCGGTCTTAAATAATAGACAAGGGAACTCCATGAAGTCGAACCAATTCCTGAATATACAAGTTGGCATAATCATCCACTGAATTCGTGATTTTGACCGGTAGAAAGTGTGCAGCCTTGGTCAACCTGTCTACCTCCACCTAAATAGAATCATAGTGTCGGCGAGTACGAGGTAGGCCTGTAATGAAATCCATATTAATCTCTTCCCACTTCAAAGTAGGAATGCTAATATCCTGAAGTACGCCTCCCATCCTTTGATGTTCGACTTTCACTTGCTGACAGTTTGGGCATTTGGCTACGAATTCTGCAATATCCTTCTTCAAGTCATTCCACCAATATATTTCCCGTAAATCATGATACATCTTGGTGGCACCTGGATGGATAGAATACCTGGATCCATGTGCCTCATGCAATATTCGGTCCCTCAAATAACTTACGTTTGGAACACACAGATGACCCTGGTACCGTAGCACCCCATCTCCCCCTTGGGAGAAAACCTCCACCTTTTTACTCCGAACGGCTTCCTTCAGCTTTACCAACATTGGATCCTCATCTTTCCTAGCTTTCACATCTACCACCAAGGACGATTCTGATCTGTTTTGCACAACAACGCTGCCATTGGTCGAGTCTACCAACCTAACTCCCAACCTTTCCAGTCGATGGACATCTTTCACCAACTCCTTCTTTCCCTCATCCACGTGGAACACACTCTCCATAGAGAGCCTACTAAGTGCGTCCTCCACCACATTAGCCTTACCCAGGTGGTAAAGAACACCATATCATAGTCCTTAAGTAGCTCCAACCACCTCCTTTATCGAAGATTGAGATCTTTCTGCATGAACACATATTGCAAGCTCTTGTGATCCGTAAATACATCCACGTGGACCCCATACAAATAGTTCCGCCACATCTTCAATGCAAACACCACCGCGACCAGCTCAAGATCATGGGTCGGTTAATTCTTCTCATGGATTCTCAACTGTCTTGAGGCATACGCTATCATTTTCCCATGTTGCATCAACACACACCCAAGTCCGATTCTCGAAGCATCACAATATACTACAAAACCATTGGTACCTTCGGGTAGGGTCGACACTGGTGCTGAAGTGAGTCTAGTCTTCAACTCTTGGAAGCTTTTCTTATAAGCCTCCGACCATTGGAACTTTACCTTTTTCTGGGTCAACCTGGTCAATGGTGCTGCAATTGAGGAGAACCCCTCTACAAATCTCTGGTAGTAGCCTGCCAGGCCCAAGAAACTCCGAATTTCTGGAGGATTCACCGTTCTGGGCCAATTCTTCACCGCCTCGATTTTCTGAGAATCCACCCTTATGCCCTCATTCGACACCATATGGCCAAAGAACACCACGGAGTCCGGCCAAAGAACACCACGGAGTCCACACTTGCTGAACTTAGCATACAACTGACGATCCTTGAGGGTTTGAAGCACTACTTTCAAGTGAGCGACATGCTCCTCCTCGCTCTGAGAGTATATAAGCATATCATCAATGAACATGATCACGAACATGTCTACATATTTCTTGAATACCCTATTCATCAAGTCCATGAAAGCTGCAAGGGAATTAGTTAGTCCAAAAGACATAACAACAAATTCATAGTGACCATACCGAGTCCTAAAAGCGGTTTTCAGAATGTCACTCTCCTGAACCCTGAGCTAGTGATACCCGGACCTGAGATCTATTTTTGAGAAACACCTGGCACCCTGAAGCTTGTCAAAAAAGTCATCGATCCTAGGTAAGGGGTACCTATTCTTGACGGTGACCTTGTTCAACTGTCGGTAATCAATACACATGCGAAGGGAACCATCCTTCTTCCAGACAAATAACACCGGTGCACCCCATGGAGACTTGTTTGGTCTAATAAAGCCCTTATCTAACAGGTCCTTCAACTCCTTTAGCTCAGCTGGAGCTATCCTGTAGGGAGGGATGGAGATAGGCTTCATATAGGAAAATAGGTCAATACAAAAATCAATTTCCCTCTCCGGAGGGACACTTGGAAAATCATCGGGGAAAACCTCTGGATATTCACACACCACAGGAACTGACTGAATAGTCGGGGTTTCAGACTCAACATCCTTAACCCTAACTAGGTGATACATGCAACCCTTAGAAATCATCTTCCTAGCCTTAATATATGAAATAAACCGATCAGCGGGTACAGCTGAATTTCCATTCCACTCCAAAACTGACTTACCCGAAAATCGGAATTCCACCGCACGGGTCCTACAATTAATTGAAGCATAACATGCAAACAACTAGTCCATAACCAAAATGATGTCAAAGTCAGTCATGTCCAACTCTACTAAGTCCGCGAAGGTAACCTTATGTAACACTATGATGGGGCAACCTCTATACACCCGCCTAGCTACAACTGATTCACCGACTGGGGTAGAGACGGAGAATGATTCTGACAGAATTTCAGGGTTAACTCCAAAACAACTAGCAATATAAGGGGTCACAAAAGACAAAGTAGCTCTTGGATCTAACAAGGCATAAGCATCAATAAGGAAAACTTGTAACATGAATGAAGAGAAAACTAAACTTAACCCCTTTAAATTTCCCTGTTCATAACCCAAAACGACGTAGTTTAGGTCTTAGGATCTTAGAAATTTATGAAAAAGCCCTTACTAATTTGCAGAAAATAACTGCCAGGTGACCCTGACGGGTGATCTAAGGACTCGTTACTTGCCCACATGATCCGTCACCTCGCCCATCAGGTACACTGTCTAAACTGATCACTATGGTGTCCTAACGGACAACATAACGACTCGTTACGGGTGGACACGAGTCATGGCCACCACTCATCAAGTACACTGCCTTCCTTATGCCAATTATTTAAAATTCCACCAAACGACTCATACCACGACCCATTGCCAGACATAACAAGTTGTGGTCTCTTTCCGTTAAGCCCACTGCCTTGACTTTTCTATTTTTCTTATACCTCCTCCCCACGGATTACCTAACAACTCGTGGTCAGAGACCACGAGTCATTCCAAAGCCCGTGGGGACTCCTTTTCCTTAACCTGATTCCCATTCTCCCAGGCCTCCCCACGAGTCACCTAATGACTCGTGGGCTCTCCTCATGACTTCTCCTATGCCTGCAACCCAGATTTTTAGTATTTCCCCATTTCAACTCCCAGGTCCGATCTTTGAATTTTTGGGGTATAACAGTACGGATTGACATACAGGCACACGCAGCGAAAGTAAACAATTAGGATCATACTTTCGTGTAATATAGATAATACATAAACACAAATTTTAATCAAACATAAAATTGATACTTATCTCTTCAAGCAAGACCGTAAATCTGTCACGATCCGAGTCTACACCCTGGTAGAGACATGGTACTTGGTGCTACAAGTGACCCCAAGCTAACCCATGGTCTAACATTGCACTGGTAAACTAAGCAAATACAAGCGAAAGATTCATAAAAATAATTATGTAACCAATACTGCTGAAAGTGTAAACATAACTATAAGGAATACTGAATATCTTAGTTTGAAAGCCAACTACTATCTGATGAGTTACTGGGATAAGCCTCCAGCTAACTCTAAAATCTGTCTAAATAAGAACTAACTAAAAAAATATCGTCCTCGTAAGATAAGGACTCACCAACTAATGTTGCTGCTGAAATTGTCTGAGGAAACTACTGAGATGCTGTTATTGAGAACCTACACCTGTATCATAATACAATACAGCATGGAAAGTATGCATCAGTACTTTGAATGTACTGAGTAAGTGAGATATACAATAAGCATGGAAAATAAACGACTGAGCTGAAATAACATGAAATGACTAACTGATACTGAATACCGATAAAACTGAGTTATAACTAATATGGTCAATAATGACCCTTATTGATGGCAATAAACATGTCCTGGAACTGAGTGATGGAACTGAGCTAAACTGGACTAAGCTAAACTGATACTGAGCTGAACTGAGACTGAACTGAACTGACAAGTGGGAGAGTCTATAATTGACATATAACCTTGTGAGATAAACATGGAGTCTAATGTATACACCCCATCGGAGAGAGCCCACTGTACCTTGCCAGGGTATAGTGGCTGGCTGGGTGATCACAAGGCTGGAGCCCGTTGGGCCAATAACCTATTATGGTAATGTAGTTATGGGAACCTAGGTGCACTGGAACCCCGGTTCGCTCGGTGCTAAGTACTACTCCCGCTGGATAGTCCTAACTTGACTACTAAGATGATAGCTCGAAGTCGGGGTCCTAGACTAAGTCAGGAATACTTATCTAGAAGTACCATGAGAGTCTATCGACCGGATAACTATAGGCTGGTGTTCTAAGACTAGCCAGAGCTGCTTATCGGGAAGCGTCGTAACTGTCTGAAGAGCAAACTGATAACTGAAAGTCCTAGTTCTAAGACTGGTTAGAGCTTCTTATCTGAAAGCGTTGTAACCGTCTAAAGAACAAAATGATAACTGATAATTGAAAATTGGGACTAGGAGGTATTACTGACACCTCAAGAGACTAACTGTAGTCAAACTGATCAGTTGACAGTTCTGTGAGATATTGGAATTTTCTGAGTACTGACTGAGACTAAAAAATCAATAATCCTACTCTTGATCAAGCAACTGTACTATCCTGGTAATTTCAAGAACAATCAAAATCAAGCAACACTTGTATTTAGAACATGCTGAAATACTAAATTCACTGTATTCAAGAAACTAGGGCTAAAATCACATAATTTCATGAAAAGCGATAATGAACAGAAGTATATCTAACAATAGCCCTAATTATTCATGAAAATTATAACAGGAAAAAATCCATAATTTACTGACATATGAACCCTAATGGTAAACTTCAGGGCTAGAACTGATAAGCATTTTAGAAGAGTTTTGGGGCACAAGGGAAGGGCAATACCCTTGTTGAATTCTCACATACTTTGTGTAGAAATCCCAGAGACAACCCTTGAGAAATCTGAGAAGAAAATCAAAACCCTTGCTCCTGCTCTGTGCTTCCTGATTGAGTTTCTATGTTCTGACTTTGAGAGAATGAGAGGAATGAAGAGGCAACTTCAATTACCTCCCTAAATCCCCTGAATATAACCCAAAACAACATAGTTTAGGGATTAAAAAGGCGGAAAATTACAAAAATGCCCCTAAAAGAAAATCTAGAAAAACTATCGATAGGGACGAAGGGTCACACAATGAGTCGTTGGTTGATACCAAGAGTTGTTGGTCATGGACCTGGAATCAAGGATCACTGGAACTTGGTAACGGGAGGGGACCACGACTCATTGGATGAACCAATGGGTCATTGGTACCTCTCATTGTCACTAGCAGGAAAACTTGGTCCCTCTGCTAAAGGATGACACAATGACTCATTGATAGAACCAAAGGGTCATTGTGTCTGCTCATGGTCAACACATCCTGGATCTGAGATCTGGCGATGTGTGGAAATGATGACTCGTTAGAGGTGATAACAAGTCATTGGTCCCACTTGTTACTTCTGGGAGAATTTTTGTAGATTTTTTAACTTGGGATGCAATGGACGACAGGATGACTCGTTACTCCTTCCAACAAGTCGTCCTATACCTCATTAGTTCCTGGAGGGAAATTCTATAGAGCTGACAACGGCTCAGACAACGGCCTGTTAGAGGCAACAACGATCAGTTGTCTGGGTCGTTCTGTGATAAAAATTTCTGGTTTCTCCTGATTTTTTTCATGCAAGGTTTGAGTTTGGTCTAGGAAAGTTTTGGGGTGTTAGAGAATCAATCCTCTTGAATATATTACACAAATCATCCAATGCGTTCTCTAGGTATGCGATCTTCTTCTATAGCCTCAAAAATCTCCGAGTAGGGAATACTTGTGTAGGCAAGGACTGCTTCTCAGAAAGGCCAAAGTCCTCCATCATGTTCCATAGAGGAAGAGAATCCTATTTATAACCATATTTTAGGGTATAAAATCCTAGTCCCAAAACGTATAGGAATATTTCTCTCCAAATAATAGTAGAACTTTCCTTCTAGAAGACCAATTTATTTTTTAACCAAAATCTTGTAGGATTTTACTTTTTCTAAAAAACTAGTTTCTTTCTTTTCAAGTTCATTAACTAATCAGAAACAGAAATGACCACATATTTATTTACTTAGGCTTCCAATTATGGTATTAATTTGCAAAATGAATGAATNGTATTAATTTGCAAAATGAATGAATTAACCTACCATAATAAATTACAGATTATTCCACTAAAAATCCGTAAATGTACTCCTGGGTATAATTTCAAAATCATTCATCAAATCTTATTTAACTCCTCGTGTTAAGATTACAGATACCAATCAATCAAATTAAATTTCTGACTATTTAATTCAATTGATTAATTTAATCTTTTATTCAAACACTTAACTTATATGATGTGACGGATACAAAATCCACCTGCATGGTTTTCATATGAAAACTTATAAGCAATCATAAAGGGGTATCATCAATCTCAAGGCCGAGACATGGATTCCATCTACTAATTATTATTTCACAAATGTCATTTGTCATCATCCAACTTATCAGAAATATTTTAACCGACAAAAGATCGAGTTTCACCCTTTGATGGATCAAAATAACAAATAAATTTCATTGATCTTAATAATTATATCAAGATTAAGAGTATAAGTACATTTATGATCTAGAGAATTTATT
Source organism: Datura stramonium (assembly GCA_018107945.1). Classification (NCBI taxonomy): domain Eukaryota; kingdom Viridiplantae; phylum Streptophyta; class Magnoliopsida; order Solanales; family Solanaceae; genus Datura; species Datura stramonium. Next base: position 343,324 of record JACEIK010000903.1, read on the forward strand.
TTATTAAGTCAGATAAAATATTTATCTCTACTTGATCCATTCAATACATACAAAATGTACTAGCACAAGAAGTTGAAATTATACCATTCTCATAATCAAGATAAATTTTATTTAATTTTGTTCTACAATCGTACCGATGAATTTGTTCAATTTTCATCTTAGATTATGAACATATATAAATATTATACTTATAAAAACTGACGATTTAATCTTCCATTATAAGCTAAACTCTATAACTTAATCATTTACTATATAAGTAAAGGACATATCGACAAATATATGATCTATTCAAATCATTATTAAAATTGAATAAATAATTATTCTATAATAAATACTATGTCTAAACACATGGTTATTAGTACATATCCCAACAATAAGGATAACCACATGAACTAAAATATGCCTTTAGTCTCAAGGTTAAAGTATATATCACTGGATTCAGTCAAATATGAGTTGATTTGTTCCACAAAGTCGCCCCAAAAAGTAGTAGAAATGTTATTGCTCCTGCAGATATTATAAGGATAACCATATGAACTAAAATATCGATCGTTATATCATTTATTTAGTTTAAATTGTGGTGAGCTTACTCATAATGTTATAGCTCAATGTTCATAAACATACGGATGCTATTGTCTTGTTTCACAGATTATACATCCCCATAACACTTGCATTGAACCTTTGGATAAGAGACCTGCCAACAGATTGTACGGACCCATTTCCTTAATTTTTTGGTTGAACCTTTGGATAAGAGACCTGCCAACACTTGCGTGAATGCGTTCACCCTTCAAAAACACAACTCTAGTCATTAAGAATGTAGTAAAGCGTGAATGTGGTCGCCCTTCAAAAACACAAATTTATTCATTAAGAATATAGTAAACTGACGCATCTATAAATCATGAAAAATAATATTTAGTTTAAAGTTTTAAACATAACCTTTCATCCATCAGAATAACCTCAATTGAAAAAGGAGTATCATGTCCGTTTTTATCAAAATAACCTTTAATGTCCACTTCATTGACTTGTTGTTAATTTCGCTAATGAAATTACATTCAACCGCCATTGAGTCATCTGGTAATAGAGATAAAGTGTGAATATCACAATTTAAAGAGACTGAGATTTTATAGAACAATACTCAGCAGCGTGTTCATATATATATTACATAAGGCTTAAAAAACCAAGAATAAAGAAAGTTTAAATAAAAATAGAATTAGAACAAAAGTGAATATGTTAGAAAACACGTGAAGCACACCGATTACCTGTCATGACCCGAGTTTATACCTTGGACACAACACGGTACTTAGAATCACAAGTGACCCCAAGCAAACCTATGGTGAAGCATAATTCTATTAAAAAAACTAATCTACTGAAATGCTATTAAGCGGAAGCTGGCTAAAGAAATACATAAATGCTGAATAATAACAAAGATCTGAACAAATATTGGAACTCAAGATGAATATAACATGTACTGCCTGAAAGCTTTCTAAAAATAATTGATGAGTTGTTCGGAAAAACCCTCAGCTAACTCTAATACCTGAAAACTAAACTGAGAATAACAAATTGAAAATGGAAACTCCGGCCCTTAGCAAAATGAGGACTCACCACTAAAGCTGCTGGAGAATCATCGAGAGAATCTATTTGCGGTTGGGTACCTGAGCCTATATCATAATACTATATAGCACATAGAAATATGCGATTAGTACTTTGAATGTACTGAGTATGTGAGATGTAACTAAAACATGCATATACTGAATACTAGTAAGCTGAACTATAATACTGCAAAAATAGACTAAAATCTGAAAGTTTGGACTAAACTGAGAACCCTGACTGTACTAGATTGTGAGAGAGCCTATAATCGACATATAACCACATATGCTAGACGTGGAGTACCGTGTATACACCCCATCAAAGAGAGCTCACCATACCTTGTCAGAATATAGTGGCTGAGCTGTATGATCACTATCTGGGGCCCGTTCGGGCTAATAACCTACGGTGGCACATAGTTTTGGGAACCTGAGTGCGCTAAACCCCAACCCGATCGGTGCTAAGTACTACTTCCATTGGAAACCTAATAGTATTTAACTGTGTTGATAGCTCGAAACTGGTGTCCTAAGACTAAATCAGAACTACTTATCTGGAAGTGTCTGAGATTTTAAGGACCTGAAAGAAACTATGTTCTAACACTTTTCAGAGTTGCTTTATTTGAAAGTGTCATGACAGTCTAAAGAACAACAATCATGCTAATAAACTGATACTATTGAATATATGGAGTATTGACTATAATACTGAGACAGAATGTCCTAAAAGCATTGACTTTCCATTCATGCATCTGTGTTAGCATTCATAATTCGAGTGAAATTATCGTACTAATACAACATTCATATCTGAGTTATAAATCCTGCAAGTTTTATTCACAAATCATGCTAAGGATTAGAGCTAAGAAAGGAAACTATATAAATAAAACTAAGACATGAATTTCAGCTAGGAATGATCATGAAAATTTAGAGAATTAACAAGATTTAAAGAATTTCTTAGGTTGACTGAAAACCCTAGCTTCTAGTTTTCTACAAGACTGGAAATTAGAAAGATTTCTGAAAATAATTTGAGACACAAGGGGGAAACAAAACCCTTGTTGAAGTCCCACATATTTGATGGAGAATCCCAAAAATTTTTCTTGGAGAATCTAAGAAGAGAGAGAGAGAGAGAGAGATGCCCTAGTTCCTGGCTTGAGAGGAAGGTTCTGAACTTTACGTACTGAGTCTTTGAGTTTGGGAGAGAATAAGAGTAAAAAGTCGATCCTTCCCCTTAATTCCCTTTTGACCACACTCCAAAACAACGTAGTTTAGGAGTCAAAATAGTGGGAAGTTAAAAAAATGCTCGTGAAATTCGGATTGTTAAAATCCAACTGCCAGTCACCACGAGGAACCTAATGAGTCGTTAGGTCACTGGACGACTCAAGGTCTTCCCTCGTTGTCACTGGCAACTCCTCCCCTTTCTAAGCTTATTTTGACGACTTCACTTAACGATTCATTATGACTCTTAATGAATTATTTCATCACATGTTACGTCTCTCTGAAACTCAAATTTTCCAAACATTCATCACACCCAATGAGACACCCAATGACTCGTTAGGTGTCACGATGAATCATCGCAATCTCTCTTCATCACTATTGGAATATTTTAGTCTTCCACCCTTCCCAGATGATGACTAACTTGACGAGTCATAAAGTGGCACCATGACTCGTCCCCCAACTCGCTAAGTCCCCAGGAAATCCCAACCTTTACAAACTGATGCACACACGATGGATCACTTAATAATCTGTCGGATCACATAACAAGTCACTCAATGACTCATTTTGTAACCTGGTATAGATTTTCCTACTTACTTCATTTTAGTTCCTGGATTTGATCTTAGGGACTTTTTGGGTGTTACAATATCTTCCCATTGGGAAAATTTATCCTGAAATGTAGAATAAGCATATTGGAAGGCTGGGGAAAGAATTGTGACCCCCGAACTAAAGACTATGAACTGACTACTAAAGGAGTGACTGGCTCTGAACTGAGATAAAGATACTAACTGAATTCATGCAACTAGGGTGCATACTAAAAACATGAATAGAGTAGGAGTATGGAACTAAATAGATTACTAAGGAGGAATTTAGTACCTAATGTTGAAGCTGAGCTGGAAAAGAATAGGTGAGGGTATCTACCCATCATATTTGCTTCTGTTTTCCATGTAGCTCCCTCAACTAGCTAGCTGGTTCCTCTATAAAACCATTACTGATGCAAGCATATCTTTATTTTTGTTTGTTTATAATTTTAAGTAATAATCATCACTATGATTTGAAAACTGTAAAAAAAAATAGATAATTTCAAATAAATTGTAAAACGGACGGGACGATCGAAGCCAGGGGGTCGACGCATTGGGCGCCGCATCGCGTAGCCTTCCCTGGCGCAGGCAGTGGCGCATCGTGCCCCTAAAGCAGCACGATGGGGGGAGCGTCGCACACCCCCCGTCCATCGCCCAACTATATATATCCTCCCTTAGTTCAAATTGGATCATTTTAACATATATACCCACAGATAAAACAGAG
>JACEIK010000904.1:41659-51984 GCA_018107945.1 Datura stramonium
TGACTAGCAACCGAAGAGAAGATTAGCTGAATTGAATTAATAAATTACATCCTTGCATGTTTGTCTTAACCTCAGCTTGTTCATTGCTATTGTTCAGACTTCAAATTATAATCTTGACTTAGATTCTTACTACTTAGTAATCTTAACTCATAAACACTATTTGTTTGGTTGTCTAAATTCATAGAGATATCGTTCACTAACGCTTAGGTTAATTACTACCGTAGTTTAGTCCCCGTGGGATCGATACTTGGCTTGAAATAAAGCCACTTTACTACTTGTACGACCACGTGCACTTGCGTGTAGTTTTGCGTCGAACAAATATTATGCAGTATATTAGTTGGGATTGACCCCACCGAGGATATCCTTCCATTGACCAGCCTCAGGGTAACTAGCTGTGTCGTTGTCTACGGGGCTATATAGATCACTCCAAGGAGCCAGATGTTGTCCCAAGGGACTATGAAGAGGCCCAAGGGCCATATTACAGTCTATTCCATGGCTGGACTATTATTTTATGTTGTATCGGCATCACTGACCCTCGTCGAGCCTGGTGCCCAGGGTGCAGTTACAGGAGTCTGTGGACTCAGACACAACTATAGGAGCCAAGCGGGTTCAATTTCATACCCAAGAGATAGGTAGGTTGGTTTTAGCACCAGTAGAGTCATAGGAACATGGATAAGGGTATATAGATTGGATTATACTTGCTTGGGCTTATGGGGGCCCCGGTTGGTTATTTCTGTGTTGCTTGTACCTTCCAGGCTTATGGGGGCTAGGTTAGGTTCTTGTTTGTATTCTGCCTGTTGGTCATAGCTTATGAATATGTAATTGTACAGTCTTAGCTCATATACGTGTAGCATTTTGCTAGGTGCAGGTTATGAATAAGAAAGCTTTCAAGTTAATGCTTCCTCCCCTTCTTTCTACTTACTTTCAGTCTTTAACAGCATCTATTCAGCTTTTTATTACTGCCTTACATATTCGATACACATTGTACTGACGCCCAACTATGGGGCGTTGCATTACTTGCCTGTAGGTTTAGATAGACAGAGTTCAGGATCTCCATTAGCAGCTGTGCAGAGTCAGCAGTTTGGGCAACTCCTTTCATTCGGAGTTGCCAGGTTGTAGAGATCACCGTATTTTATTTATATAATATTTGGGTAGGCCGGGGCCCTGTCCCGACCATTATTTCTATTCTTAGATGCTTACAGACTATAGTTTTTAGTTAGTTGGTTGTTGTTGGCCATGTGGGGCCTAGTATAACTGTATATTTTCATTCTCGGTATAACTAGACAACATGGTGGTCTTGTCGACCTGTATAGGAACCCTATTAAGGTTATATTGGCTGGGTTAGCTGTTTTCTTTTATAGGTGCCTCATGACCTTGTCGGCCCGAGGCTATGTTTACAGTCGAGATATAACAATTTTTTTTCTTGATCTTGAGTAGCTGGTAAGCACCAGAGGTGCCTATGCCTAGCCAGGTCAGCCTAGATTCCAATATGGCCTTAGGTGACAATCATGCCTCCCAAGGTGGGGCATGAAAAACTTGGTATCAGTGCAGATTGTATCCTAGAGAGTCTGCAAGCCGTGTCTAGTAGAGTCTTGCTTATAAATGTATTGTGCACCACATTCTATAAGCAAGAGGCGATGAGGCATGATAGTATGGTTTCCCTTTCTTATTCTCAGATTTTGCTATAGAGCCGAGTTGTACAGGGTTTAGTCCTTAAGCTTTCATTGCTATGTCTGTCTAGAATAAGGTTTGATATAAGACAGAATCTAGCCAACTGCCAGTTAGCTGCAGCAGCAGGAAAGGATACCAGTGCGATGCCACAGTTGGGGGACAGCTAGCCTGAGGATGAAGGCGAACGTCTTTTAATCTCCCTAGTATCGTCCTGGGGTACCAGGAACCTCATAAGGTAATAGATATGCCAGTACCGTCCCCAGTTTTTCTTAAGGCCTTTGAATAGAAGATCATGAGTTAAATATATATATGAGTTGGCTTACTTAGTTGACATCTAGGATTAAACTGGGACGATGGTTAACGTTGGGTTACCTGAAATATACGAAGGATTGTGCAAGGTTTGTACCTCTAGCCTTTAGAATCGTTGAATTTCGTGCCTTCACCCCGTTATAGAATGATAGGGTCATTTCCCACTCCCTAGCTTGTTCCTTTAGTACAACAGAAAGCGTGAGTATCAAAGTCATGTTTCCCTGAATAAATGATAAATGAGGGTTAGAATTGTTGATCTCGAGAAGGATTAGAAAGTGGTGGAGACCCTTAGTGTTTACAAAGTTACCTAGATCCTCACGGTAGTAAATTAGGAGGGAAGATAATATTTCCAGTAGCACTCAAGTATGTGTGAGAATCCATAAGCGATAAACCCTCAGCAATAGTAAAGCTCAGGGCAGAACTAGGTCGATTCTATCGCAGTGTGCTAATGACTGTAGAATATACCTGAAAAATAATGGCTATGGCCCTAGTTGGTTATGTCAAAGGAAAGAGAGATCATGTGAACGAAATTGACCCAAGTGTGGGTCAGAACGACATAGGTCAACAAACTTGGTCAGTAATATCTTTGACAGTATGAGACAGAAGGTACGAATCCCAGATATCAGCCTATGGAAGCAAGGGGAAGGGAACGAGTATCTAACTATGGAGAAAAATGAAATCACCTCCAGGTTGAGGTAGGTTGACAGAGCATGAGACAACCGCTGAATGTCGAGAAATAAGCACCGGGATGACATTTAAGAGATAGTGACGTTGTAACCTAGGGTATCGCAATATTACCACCAGTTGTGGAGGTAAGGAGTGATGGTACGGAGACTCTAACCTAGTACAACCCAGAGACAAGGTATAGCAGGGAGTCATCAACCTTTAAGGTAATAGGGTGCCGAGTCATGAGACCTAAAGGTCGACTCTGTGTCCAGATGTGGCAGAACTTCGTTAGTAGATTACAGTAAGGTATATTATGTTTGTTATCCCCCTCTACCCAGAGTTGGACGAAAACACATCAAGTTGTAAAAGAGGCCTACGGATAGTAGGGGAAGGAGGAAGATCTTGTTGAGTCGTAGTGCAGAGCTCTAATGACCATCCAGGAAGGCTGAACAACAGGAACCGAGTAGACTAATTCAGGAGATAGCCGTGCCTGTAGGGAAGTAGAGAGTAGTCAACATGAATATAGTTATAGGGTTACCTCATACCAGATGTAAATTGACCATATTGAGTCAAGTATAGAAAGGCTAACGAGACCAACTCATATCTCGCCGGATGGAATTACGTTTCAACTAAAGCTTATGCCGAGTTAAGTTTTTAAGAAGTAGTTTGTCTACGTGGAGCCCCAGTGTCTAATAAACTCTGGTAGAGAGGCACAATTCCCAGTTAGGTTCTAGGAAGCTGTTAGGACAGATTGGGGCATATGTTAACTTAAGTACAATTTTCTCATTCCCAAGCAAATAGCCAAGCAGAGCACACAACTCAGCCGCCGGAGGTCTATTATGGGTGGACATGGAGGCCCCCTAAATGATGAACTAAAGTAGATAAATTAGGGATAAATGAACCGGGAATACTAATATATCAGCCAAATGCAGGAAGTTAAGCTTATCGAGAAGGATGTACCGGCATCCCAGGTTATCGAAAGTCCTACCCTAATGCATGGCATAGGAAATATAGATTGAAGAAGTGACTAGGTATTCCTAAAAACTTCACCAATAAAGGGCGTCATGAGATCTGATAAGAAGAGCAAGTCCAACCCTAGATTCATTAAGCTTTACTGGACCCTTCGAAATGTCGGTCGAATCACCTATAAGATAAAGTTACCTTCGGGGCTAGGATCTATTCATCACACTACGCAAGTGTGTAGAAGACCTTGTTTCAGATTAATCCAATTGGGGATACTCAAGGTACAAAAGCACTGTTCAATAGATAGATTCCAATAGTTATTGGATACGTCTTGAGAACCAAGTTGTAGCTTATTAGGGTATCATGGGGGGGGGGGCAGAAATATAAAAGAAAGGAATTGGAAAACTACGAATGATGTGAAGTTTGGATAGTTTCAGTTATTTTGAGCTCTACGATTGTTACACCCCGTAAGTTCCTAACATTTAGTCGGCCTATTCGTACGTTGGTTAGAGTTTTAGAGTGCAACATATACGAGAAAGGGCCCATGGAAAGGTCGAACGAGCGCGAAATTGGGACCGCGCGGGAGTAGGCCGGAGCAGGCCGCGACAGGGGCGGCATGTCATGGACCCCCTCCCTCTGCATTGGGCTCCATAGCACGCCTGTGAATCAGTACGATGGGGTCCGTGCCATGGACCCCTTTCCTACCGCCCAAGTATATGTATGACGTCTCTTTAGTTGTTGAATCATTTCTTATATATTAACTTCGGACAAAGAAGAGGAGGTATGCCATTTTCAGTCAGTTTTCATTCGTTTACACTGTGAGATGAGTCCTTAAGATTATTATAATATGCTTTTCTACAAAGAAATGTCAGACGCACGACGGACCGCGATTGACAGGGAGTTAGATACCGCAGCAGGGGAGGGCATTAGCAGGGTGCCTCATTCAGAGTCAAACCGATCTGAGGGCGACATGGAGACTTTATCTCAGTCTCCCCAGCACTCTTCGCCACGCCAGGAGCTTCCTGGAGCGGCAGATGTGTTGGAACCACCTCCAGCAGTCTCCATACCAATACCATCAGATCAGGAAGTTAGGAGTGCCATCTTTATGATAGCTTAGATGATGGATGCACAGCGTCAAAAAGTGGCACCGGTGGTTGCAGAGTCTTCAGAAGGGCTCGGTAGCTTGAGGGTCCAAGAGTTTCTTGCATTGAGTCTCCCGCAATTCACAAAGACGGATCGAGATGAAGACCCTTAGGAATTTTTGGACCAGTTGCAGCGAATTTTTAGGGTAATGCATGCTAGACCTGTAGAGTCAGTGGAGTTAGCGGTATTTCGATTACGAGACATCGCAGTATTATGGTACGAGAGTTGGGAACAACCCGAGGTAGGGATGTTCCCCCTCCGACCTGGTCCAGCTTTTTGGAGGCCTTCTTAGACCATTATTTTCCATGGGAGATCTGCCAGGACTGGGTAGATCAAGTTTTGCATCTAGAGCAGGGCTCGATGAGTGTTTGAGAGTATGCTATGAGATTTTACTCCTTGGCCCGATATGCACCAGCCTTTATAGATACTATGCCAGCCAGGGTGCATCGATTTATCATGGGGTTGAATCCAGAATATGTGGAGACCTATATTACAACTACTTTTCAAGAGGACATGGATATTGCCCGCGTCTAGGAATTTGCCTAGAGCATTGAGGGGATCAGGCAGTGGCAGCGGGAGATAAAGAGGGCAAATCAGGAGTAGCACCGCAGGGCCAGACCTAGTGATATGCAGACAGAGTCCTAGGGTGGACCCAGACCATGACTATCAGACAGACCACCTAGACCCCCACCTCCACAACAGCAGCAGGGGAATAGATCTGATCGTTGGGGATAGTCAGGGCCCGACGAGAGCTCCCAATTAGCAGGTTCGCAGCAGCAGAGAGGGTAAGAGCAGAGTAGATTTATTGTACCACTTTTCCCTATCTTTATCCGACGTCATTCTGGGGCATGAAGGTATGGTTCTACGGCATGTTATGCGTGTGGACAAGAGGGTCATTGAATGAAGGACTGTTCAGCCATGGGTCAGAGTGATCGAGATCGATAAGATAGATCTTCAATAGGGTCACGTGCCCCAGCCCTTTCAGCAGGGCGTAGTCCCTCAGCACCAGCCGACAGAGGCCGAGGCAGATCTGGGGCATCTAGCTCAAGCACTGGTCCACATCGCACATATGCTTTACCGGGGCGATAGGAGTCAGAGTCGTCGCCAGATGTTGTGATAGGTATGCTGGACATCTGCTCTCATTCCGTGTATGTTTTGATAGACCCAGGCTCCACTTTGTCTTATGTTACACCATTAGTGGCCCAAAAGTTCGGTATCAAGTCGGAATTTCTTCGGTAACCTTTTTCAGTGTCCACACCCGTCGGTGATTCCATCTGGTCGCCAGACTTTAGCAGATCTGGTAGAATTAGAGATGATTGACTTTGATGCAATTATGGGTATAGATTGGCTAGCTCCATGTTATGCCAATGTAGAATGTTGGACCAAGACTGTCCGATTCCACTTTCCAGGAGAGGTAGTACGGGAGTGGAAAGGTAGTGCATCCACAACAAAAGGTAGGTTTATTTCCTATCTTTGGGCGAGAAATAGATAGCGAAGGGATGTATTTATCATATTGTCAGAGTTCAGGATGTTCCAGCAGAATCTCCGACTCTTCAGTCGTTCCAGTAGTCAATGAATTTCCAAATGTATTCCCAGATGAACTTCCTGGTATTCCTCCAAAACGGGAGATCAAATTTGCAATTGACCTATTACCAGGTATTCAACCTATATCTATTCCTCCGTACCGAATGGATCCTGCTGAGCTCAGAGAATTGAAGGAACAATTGAAAGATCTGTTAGATAAGGGTTTTATCAGGCCGAGTACTTCACCGTGGGGGGCACCGGTTCTGTTTGTGAGAAAGAAGGATGGATCCCTCTACATGTGCATAGACTACCGGCAACTGAATAAAGTCACTATCAAGAATAAATACCTGCTTCCCAGAATAGATGACTTGTTTGACCAATTATAGGGGGCGAAGTGTTTCTCAAAAATTGACTTAAGATCTGGGTATCATCAGGTTCGAGTTCGAGAGAGAGATATTCCAAAAACCTCTTTTAGGACCAAGTATGGCTACTTTGAATTCTTAGTCATGTCCTTTGGATTGACGAATGCTCCAGCAGTGTTTATGGACTTGATGAACAACATCTTCAGGCCGTACCTGGACTTGTTGGTTATAGTATTTATTGATAATATTCTGGTATGTTCTCGCTCAGAAGCAGAACATTAGGATCATTTGCGAACAGTTCTCCAAATTATCCGGAATCGTCAGTTATATGCAAAATTTTCTAAGTGTGAGTTTTGGCTGAATTCAGTAGCCTTTTTGGGTCACATTGTGTCAGAAGCTGGTATCCAGGTAGACCCGCAAAAGATCGAGGATATAAATACATAGCCTAGACCGAAAACTTCGACTGAGTTACGCAGTTTTCTGGGGTTACCCGAGTATTACAGAAGGTTTGTAGAGGGGTTTTCCACTTTATCAACATCTTTGACCAAGTTAACTCAGAAAGCAGCCAAATTTCACTAGACGGAAGCATGTGAACAGAGTTTTCAGGAGTTGAAAAATAGGTTGACATCAGCACTAGTATTAGCTTTGCCAGATAGATCAGAGGGTTATGCAGTATATTGTGATGCTTCGAGTGTCGAGTTAGGATGTGTTCTGATGTAGCATGGTAAGGTAATTGCTTATGTTTCAAGACAGTTGAGGAAGAATAAAAAGAACTACCCTACCAACGATTTTGAATTGGCGGTAGTAATTCATGCCTTGAAAATATAGAGACACTATCTATATAGTGTCCACATAGATATTCACTAATCATAAGAGCCTTCAGTATATTTTCACACAGAAAGAGTTGAATTTGCGGCAACACCGCTGGTTAGAATTATTGAAAGACTAAGATGTAAATATTTTGTATCATCTAGGGAAAGCCAATGTTGTAGCAGATTCCCTCAGCCACAAATCCATGGGAAGTTTGGCATACTTGAAGCTAGAACAACAGGAATTTGCCTGAGAATTGCATTAGTTAGCCAGTTTGGCCGTCCGTATAGTAGACTCGGGAGACAATGGAGTAGTGATCCAGAATACTGCAGTATCATCATTGGTTGTAAAGGTGAAAGAACGATAGTATGAAGACCCTAACCTGGTTAATCTCAGAGATAAGGCTTAGCGAGGGGAAGTAGCAGATTTCAAGGAAATTGAAGGCGGAGTTTTGAGAAATAGGGGTCGCCTTTGTGTTTCGGATGCGGCAGGACTTCTCCAGCAAGTCATGGGCATGGTACATTATTCCCATTACTCTCTTCATCTAGGTTCAACAAAGATGTATCATGATATAAAAGAGATTTACTGGTGGCCGGGGATGAAAAAGGAGGTAGCAAAATTCGTAGCACAATGTCCTAATTGCCAACAGGTGAAGGCTGAACATCAAAAACTCGGGCGGATTGACACAGGAAATAGTAGTACCTATGTGGAAATGGGAGGCAATCAATATGGATTTTGTGGTAGGGTTACCTCGTACCAGGCGTAAATTTGATTCTATCTGAGTGATTGTCGATTGGTTGATGAAGTCAGCCCATTTCTACCAGTCAGGGCTACCTTCTCACCCGAAGATTATGCCGAACTGTATATCAGAGAGATAGTTCAATTGCATGGTGTTCTAGTATCAATTATTTCTGACAGAGGGGCACAATTCATAGCTAAATTTTGGCAATCCTTCTAGAAGGGTTTGGGGGGACAGATTAATCTAAGTACCGCCTTAAGCAGATGGGCAGGCAGAACGTACGATTCAGACACTCGAAGATATGCTACGGGCGTGCGTGCTAGATTTCGTGGGCAACTGGGATGAGCACTTACCTCTTATTTAATTTTCTTACAATAACAGTTACCATTCAGCAATCCAGATGGCGCCATATGAGGCCTTATATAGGCTGAAATGCAGATCCCCGGTTGGTTGGTTTGAGGTAGGAGAATCGGGATTAATTGGACTGAATATAATCCATCAGTCGGAGGAGAAGGTGAAGCTCATAAGAGAATGCTTTTTGACAGCTCAAAGCCACCAGAAATCTTACACTGATGTACGACGTAGGAACCTGGAGTTTGACGTAGGTGACTAGATATTTTTGAAGGTTTCACCGATGAAGGGCGTGATAAGATTTGATAAAAAGGGAAAGCTCAGCCCAAGGTTTATTGGACCATATCGAATCCTCCAGAGAATAGGCCAGGTGGCATATGAGCTAGATCTTCCTTCAGAATTAGATTCTGATCACCCAGTGTTTCATGTGTCGATGCTACGAAAATGCATAGGAGATCCATCCCGAATTGTGCCAGTTGAGGATGTCCAAGTTACTGAGGAGTTATCCTATGAAGAGGTTCCAGTAGCCATATTGGATCGGCGTGTTCGTAGGTTGAGAACCAAGGATGTCGCTTCTGTTAAGGTATTGTGGAGGAACATGAATAAAGAAGAGATGACTTGGGAAGCTGAAGACGACATGAGATCAAGATATACTCACTTGTTCCAGGCTTAGCTCAGACCATGCAATTAAGGTACATTTATGATTCGGTTTTGTTTCAGGATGTGTGTTACATATATTGCTCAGATGGTGCAATTTTATTGTGAAATAGTTGCTGTAGTGTTATGTAAAGTACCTGTGTTGGACTTTTATGCACTTCAGGATTTTCAGATAGTCCATATTACAGGAGAGACTCTATCAAAATTTTTCTAGGATAAGTAGTTAAAAGAGTTAGACTCCCATAAGCTGAAGTTGACATTCGAGGATGAATGTTCAAAAGGGGGGAAAGATGTTACACCCCGTAAGTTCCTAACATTTAGTCGGCCTATTCGTACGTTGGTTAAGAGTTTTAGAGTGCAACACGTATGAGAAAGGGTCCGGGAAAAGGTCGAACGAGCGCGGAATCGGGATCGCGAAAGGGGCGGCGTGTCACGGACCCCCTCCCTCCGCATTGGGCTTTGTGGCACGCCCGTGAATCGGCGCGATGGGGGTCCATTCCACGAACCCCTTTCCCACCACCCAAGTATATATATGAGGTCTCTTTAGTTTTTGAATCATTTCTTATATATTAACTTCAGATAGAGACAGGAGGTACACCATTTTCAATGAGTTTTCATCCGTTTACGCTGCGAAACGCTACCCGAATTCAAATTAACTTTGGGTATCGAAGTTTAAGATTGAAGGGAGAATTACTATGGAGTTATTATCACAAAATTCGCCCGGCGAATCGTAACCCCGCCGAGCCAAAGTTGTTGGAATTGCTCAAACTAATTTCTATACGATCACAAGCTTCAAATAAGTATTTCTCCCTTTCGAGCTCCCGAAAAATTATACATTTTCGATCGTGTTCCGTCAAGTTGAAATATAGTTAATATTTATATGTAAAGTTTTCATATTTTCCGAATTTAGTACTGAAACCAGCCTCATTCTCCCAGTAATAAGATTTCAGTTGAAAAGAGCTATTGAATATGAATTGAAACTCGCCAGTTAATCAAGAATCGACGATTGAGGTATGTTAAGGAAAATTCCTTCAGCAAGTTAGTTTCTTTAGTATTATAACTCAGTTTAAATCCCAGTAAGAGAATTAGAAGTATATTGATCAGGATTAGCTATTGCTATTAGCTGAGAC
>JACEIK010000904.1:68306-84103 GCA_018107945.1 Datura stramonium
ATCCCCTCAACACCCCATCGTAGATCTCTCTCTTAGTCCTTCTCCCCATCTTCAACAACCCAAACCCCATCTCTTCTTCTCCTTTTCTCTCTCCCTTATCCTCTTCCATGCTTTCCTGCAGACTCTATCCTGAAGCCCCCGAAATCCGCTGGTAGTAGATCTGCCCTTCACATCTTTTCCCCTATTTTCATGGTTTCTCAGAGCTACAAGTCTTATCCCTTCAAATCTGGAAGTAGGTAGGACTTTCTTGCCTCTCTTTGTACTTTCATTTTTTTTTGAGAAATTGATTTGAAGTCGAACCCTAGCTCATTTTGGGGTTCTATAAATAGAACCCCCAGTTTCATCTTTCCGGGGAGGGAGATTTTTTAGAGTCTTACTTGAGTTTTTTGCATTATCTAAAAATTCGAATTCCCTAAGTTTTGAATCTTCTTAGTCATTCCTTTACCTTTTTTTACTCATTAGTTTTGTCTCTATGGGGCGGAGGTTGGAGCAGAAGCATTCGTAGTTGGAGGTGATCTTCGACTCTCAACTCGTCGCTCCCAGTTTGTTGCTCCAAGAAAGGTAATTTTTTTCCTCTCTACTATTTTTTTTGTTTTGGCTCTATTTTAGTTAAATGTAGCACTAGTAGAATCATTAGTTTCCTGGATTGTTCTATTATTTTGTTGGAATTAATAAATAACCTTTCTTAGTTCTAATTATGAATACGTGTTCTATTTCAGCAAATTTTTTTTTCTCTCATGCTTTTAGGCTAGTATAAATAATTATCTCTAGTTGTTAGTATGTTTCATATCTCCATCCGTGCAAAATATTTCTTTTTTGGGTCTTGATGGTTAATTCAAGAATAGATTAGGAATAACTCTCTTTTTGGTTAATCTTTCGGCACAATTTAATTTACAAATGCATAATCTGTCGCAAATTTATTTTCTTTCTTAATCTCCTCTCAAGTTGATCTTTGACGGTCTCTCGGATTTTGAGTTTTACCTGAACCTTCTTTACTTTACATCTGTATATACAATGAGATCTTTAATTATAAATTAGATCTATTAAGTTAATCTCAAGTCTAAGCTTCTCTTTTTTTTTTAAAAAAGAGACCTTTTCTATCTTTTGCGCACCAATTTGGAGGTTAAACAAATCTTGGATTGTCTTTGAAGCTTCTTTCAAATCCAAGATGAATCAATTTTTTTTCTTTTGCAGAAATAAGTTCTCAAATGTTATTTTATTTCAAATAAATCAATAAATTAGGTGTTAAATTTAATTACTTTCAATTTTTTTTACAAATAAGTTATACCTCTTTTAGCCACAATAATGTTTCAAATTTGCCGGTAACCGTATTTGCGGATTTTTTAAAGTGCCTGGAACCTTATTTAAAAAATCATTTGACCCTTATGCTTTCTCTAGTTTTCTAAATAAAGGTTTTCAAAATTACCTTTAAATGGTTTCCTAATTTCAATAATAATTAGGTGGCGACTCTATATTTTCACAAAATTGCCGAGTTATGGAACATTTTGAACGCGAGTTCAAAAACGGGTCATAACAGATGGTGACTCCGCTGAGGATTCCTCTAGGTTCTAACCAAAAGAATTTTGCTAAAATTTTGTGACTAACCCTTATTTGCTTATTTGTTAAACTGTTCTTTATCTGTTTAAGTTTATATAAACAGTCATTGCATATCATGACATATTTCCGCCAAACGACACTTGTTTTTATTTATCTTTAAAGGGGATTCGTGATCTCGTGGCCCCTTTTCACAAATAATCTTTTTCTCGGAATGTTGATATTTTATTGGTACGTTATGCGTCCAATTACTATCATATTTCTAATCCAAGTAGTCCACTTGGAATCTAGTCCATTTCAAAAGCCTACTCTAGATACCAGGATAGAACAAAACCCTAATCCAATTTTTTAGGCATTGGCCTAGGATGACCCGATTCCTAAGGGGTATATGGCCCATTAGAATCCCACCTTGTGTCTATTGGCCATGAGTCAATTATAGACGATCATCCATTTGTGTTAAAATTGAGGAGCATATGCCACTTGAATTAATCCATTATCACCTAGGTAGGGGGAACTTATTTATTTGTTTGTTTTGTAGGAATGGTCCAACCATATCTCGCCAAAAGATTTAGAATGGTGACCAAGCCAGACGATTATCTTCGAGTTTGGTGGAAATACATGAACGAGGAGGATAGAGCGATCATTAGAACACACATTGGATATTTGCCTTCCCTTATGGATATGAGGGCTTGGCCCGAAATGATGCATGTTTTGATCAAGTTTTGGGATAACGATAATATGGTATTTCTCTTTGGGAATGTTGAGTTGACCCCAAACATTAAATAAGTCTTAGCTAGCTACGAGAGTGTGTCCATGTGTAACAAGAGGAAGAAAATTCCTGATAATGATGTTTTAATCCCGGTTGCGTGGAACTGTCAACAAATCAAAAATGAATTTTTGTTTGTGAAGGATGATTGGTTGGGTAAGCTTAAAGGACCAAATATCCCATTTCGCAAGTTGTATTATAGATTCAGACGTTATAGAGCTTTTAATAAGTTTGAACACGAATTTGCCTCCGAAGCGGATTGGAAAAGTAGGAGAGCATTTGCATTCGCGGTGTGTCTACTTGGGACCATGGTGTTTCCTCAAGGACCAAGAAAAACCATCCACCCAAGTGTTGTTGTGCTCACACATGCCATTTTTTATGGATTGAAGTATGAAACCGCGACCAAGTTCCACACTTTGGCTCCTATGATTGTTGCCGACATTTACCGGGCTTTGGTAAATTGTCAAAATGGAGCCCGCTTCTTTGAAAGATGTAATCTTATTTTGGAATAGTGGATGATTAATCATTTTCTCAAAGTATCTCTTCCCAACGAACCAGATCATCAAATAACGACGGATCACTTTGCATTTCATGATCTATGGCTTTCCATGAACAAGTTTCAACGGAAACCCACTCAAGAGTTTTGGTTTAAACAGTTCAGTGGTTTGAGAGACAATAATGTGAAATGGTCAATTATGGATCTTCACCCTGTAAAGTACATAACTAGAGGTGACAAATTGCCTTTCTTAGTACTTGCGGGTCTTAGAGGGACTTGTCCTTATGTTCCTGCTAGAGTCCTTAGACAACTTGACATGAGGCAAGGGACACCTCAAGTTGGAGAAATGGCTAGGTATATTACCAAGCATGCAGAAGGTGTGGTAACACTCAAAGATATGATCGTTCGAGGTTGGATACAAAGGAAAGTTGGGGAGCCCATGGTCAATAATAGGTTCAAGCCCGAGTATAGCGATACTTACAAAGAGTGGTTGAAAAAGAATCTTTCTGGAACTCTCATACCCGGTCCGAATGAGCCCACCCAAATTGCTGATAAGGAATCCGAGCATCAGATTCGACTCCACAGACTTCAAGACAAATATCAGGATAGTGAGATATCTCACCGTAGACAGCATAAGGAGGATGCTTTGACCATTGACCATTTAAGATAAGAATTGAAGCGGGCTAGGTAAGAGTTGGGGGATGCCAGACATTGCTTGATTAAGTTAGATGATCGCATGAACCAACATGTCATTGATATAGAGAAGATGAATTTTGAAAATAAGGCGCAGTTGGCTGGGAGTCAGTTGATCATTGACAGGTACTTCATGTGGCATGAAGTGGACAAGGCTAAGAAAGCAAGGACCAATGAAGGACCTTCGGGATGTTAGACTTATCTATTGCTATACCCTGCGTGGGATTGTTTATTTCGTCTTTTTTCTTCCCTTGAAAATGTATCCCCATTTGCTATTTTGGTTGTAAATACTTATGACTCTCATGTTTTTTATTAATGAAAACATATTTTGGGGATAATGGATCGACTTAACGACATATATATCTTTCAATTTGCTAGGCCTACCCTGGGCATAAAAGGGTCACCCAACATTCAGGACGTGCGAACTTTTACTCTCTTTTACATGATATTATGTGCTATAACTACCTCGTATGCTTATGTGTGTTGCTTAAATCAAAGGTGAATTGAACCACTCCTATTTTTCTAGGACCCTTAGGCAAAAATAAAACCCACTATAAAAAAAAATCTGACCAAAATACTTTATATCTTCTCAAAGAAAACCCCCAAAGACCATTTTTTAAAAAACTTCTAAATACTATCTCTATTATATAACACAAGTCAATTTTTCCTATCAATGTCACTTATTCCCAAAAATTCACGGCAAATTCCTGTAAAATTCTCTTCACTCAAATCACCCGTAGGATGATTCACTTTTGATAAAGTAACACTTGTTTGTTTATTTTCTATCTGATATATTGTATTAACTATTATAAATGGAATCTAACATATTTGCATTTAAAGTTACTTTTATTTTAACAAGTAATAAATAAGAAACTGATATGTGTTGAGAAAGCTGGCAGAACATCCTTACTACACCAGATCAAAAGCAGATAAGAATTCCTTCCCCGACCATAACTTATCGAAAGGGAAAAGGAAAATGACTGGTAACACCATCGAAGAGACTGGTTTAACGGATATAGCCATAAGGCACTCAGTTCTAATTGATCAGAATTAATTGATTTCTCAAATGGCACAACAGGTAGAGGACTTGCGGGAAGAAATGCAACAGACTCAGGATTTGGCTAAGTTAGCCATCGCAGCAAGCACACCTACTCCCGCTGAAAGAAGACCTTCGCCTTCTTTCCCTTCTCTAAGCTCTTAATTACCCAATTACTTTCCTACCCATACCGCTGGACCTATCTCTTCAACGATCAAATCGCCCACCATCGATTTAAGTACCTAAAATCCACTAAATGCTAGTAGATCATATCAAACCCCACATCCACCTACCTAGAATCCAGTTTCAAATACCAATCGTCCATAAAATGTACCACCCACATATCAGAATCCCGCATTCACTGTCCAAAATCCACCTACTGACCAGATATTGCCACTAACTGCCATTTTTCATACCCCCACACTACCCGAACCTTACCCCATTCTTATAGAAAATCCCCAACTTGACCATTATGAGGAAAAAGAGAGGGATTGGAGAGTTAAAGAAGAGAAGCATGAGCAGAATATCAAGATATAGCGAAGGCAATGAAGGAATTTCACTATTCAGCAGATGCCATTGGTTTGAACTATGAAGATTTGTGCATTCACCCAGACTTGGACTTACCTGAAGGATATAAGGTGCCAAAGTTTGACACCTTTGATGGAGTTGGGAACCCTTTGGCTCATTTGAGGGGTTATTGTCATCAACTGGTAGGAGTTGAAAAAAATGAGGCATTACCGATGAGGCTTTTCAGCCGCAGTCTAAGTGGAGAAGCTTTGGAATGGTTCACATCACCAGAGCTAAGACAATGGCCCAGTTGGAGAGCTTTGGCCAAAGACTTTGTTGAGAGGTTTGCCTACAATGTGGAAGTGGTCCCAGATAGATACTCCCTTGAATAGATCAAGCAAAAATCTACAAAATGTTATCGTGAGTACGTATATCGATGGAGAAAGGAGGCAACAAGAGTCAGGTCTCCTATGTCTGAAACAGAGATCGTAGAGGTATTCATGCATATGCAAGAGCCAGAGTACTATGATCGAATGATACTCATGGTTAGGGCTAAGTTTGCTGAGTTAGTAAAAAATAGGGAAATGATTGAGGACGGCCTTAAGACCGGAAAGATCCCCAGGATCTCTGCACAGACCGGGTCTTCTAGGTTCCTAAGGAAGAAAAAAGAAGATGTATCTTCTGTGTCCTTTAGCCCAAACACAAGATCAAGAAAGCCATTTGGGCTCCAACACAGAAAAACCTTACCACTAAAAACCTACTCTTTAGCTCCACAAAATCCTTACCATGTCTTCTATGCTCAACCCATTTACCAAATCCCATCCCCAAATTACAAAAATGTCCAACCAAATTACCAAAATGCTCAACCAAACTACCAAGCTCCTCCCCAAAACTACCCAAATTACCAACCAAACATCCAAACTCCAAATACACAAAACTACCATCAAGTACCTCCACTTACTCACCAAAACAACTATAACCTTCCTCGTCCAAACCTAAAAAAGAAACCTCCCCGAAATTTCACGCCATTATCCGAGAGTCGAACCCAACTCTTTGAAATACTGAAAGCGGCAGGGTTAATCCAACCCATTCAATACAGACCCACCAATTCCAATTCAAGATTTTTTAAAGCTGATCAACATTGTGCATACCATTCCGGATGTGTCGGGCATACCACTGAGGATTGTGATGTGTTGTGGAATTACAACACTATTGATGCTCAAAATTAAGAAAATAGCATGGACTTAGGTGTATTTATATGGATATGAGGCACTTTTCCTTTGATTTCAGGATAAATGGGTGTTGGAACAATAAATTGCAAAAGGGAGCTAAAAGTGTGCAAAAAAGGGCAAAAAGTGCAGTCCACAGTACGATCCGTAGGATGGACCTACGAGTCGTACTGAGGGCCTTGATAAGAAGCTGAAAGTTTAACTTGGAAGATTGATTCCATGATACTTGTAAAGGATCGTACCATGATGGTACGAGTCGTGGTAAGCCAGTCGTGATGAAATCCAGAAGAATTGCACAGGAAGCTGATTCTCAGTACGAGAGTACCCTACGACCCGTGATATAAAGGTACGAGTCGTACCATACCGGTCGTGGTGAAGTTTAGACAAAGGGTCAAAGTACCAGGATCAAGCCACGGGTGCAATGTACGAGTCGTAGGATGTAGGTACGAACCGTACCTTGGCCTAATACTTAGCCAAAATTCAGCCAACACTTCAAGCCACGAGTTGATGCCACGGTGCGTGAGAAGCCTCTACGAGTCGTAGGTGGACCCATGACGAGGTTGGCTATAGATATGGAAAGAAGTCCTGGTAGTTTAGGAAAAGGATTCTTGTGTCTCTATAAATGCTTTTTATGTTTTATTTTTCATAGAGGACGACGAATAGACTTAATTTTAGTAGGAAAACATTGTAGTAAGCAATTTTACATCATTGAAAGAGAGAATTGAGTTGGTTCAACCTTTTCTTGAATTCATATTGTTCTTGCTACTTGTTATTCAAGATTTTGTGGATTATTTGAAGGAATCATTTTTTCTCAATTATCTTTGTAAGTATTGTTTTATGTCTTCAATCATGAAGACAATTCAAAACCTTGAAACCATGAGAGGCTAAAACCTCCATAGCTAGGGTTGTGGGAATTATGGCGGATTAACAAGCTAGAGTTGCACAAAGTGATTCTAAAACCAATACTAAGTACTTATATTGTAGTCTCTTCATCTTTAATGATTCTTAGCGGAGCGCAACATTAGGAAGTGCCTGAATTCTTTACTTGCTTTGGTCGAAAAGGTAGAGATTAGGAAAAGCGAATTACAACAGAGCCTTGATCTTGATGATTATTGTATTAACTTGAGCTTTGGTCGCAGGATAATTATATCTGGAACTTAGTGATAATGGTTAGTTTGCAAAACTCACGAGACTTGGTCAAGTAATTGAGGATAGTCATTCAATAGGGATTGGTCGATCTGAATGAATCTAAGTTATCAGCTCTGTAAGTAAGTATTGGTAAAGAGCACGAGTGTATCCCCTAAGCTGTTATGAACCCATGGAGAACACAAACCCTAGTTATCCTTTAACTATTGATTTGCAAATATAATCTTGACTGCTTGTTATTTCTATTATTGATTTTATTAGAATCCCCCCATTGTGAAGTAATTACCATACGAGTTCATCTATCGGCTATAATCTAGATCTTCCATATTCCCCATGGGATCGACCCCAACCTCTAAGTTGGGTTATTTATTGACAACGTCCGCTTCATACTTCAGTTGGAAGTGTGGTTTCAGCATTATCAAATTGCATCAATTTGAAGTATAAAATTCAAGACTTGATTAACCAAAAGGTCATCACCCTTCAGACTGCCGCACCAAATGTCAATAGTAATCCTCTACCAAACCATGGAGGAGTAACTATTAATATGATCGAGACCAATGAAGAGTGGCTCGCAAGTAAATCCATAATACAGGCGAGTCCAGAAGAGATAGAGAAGGTTGTGGCTGCCTTGAGTATGAGTGAGAAACCTAAGTTCGTGGTAATGACAACCCACACCAAGCTTTCGCTCTAATCCCTACCAAAAAGGAGTTCGTTGTTGAGGCTGCCATTGCACACGGGATGACTCGTTCAGGCAGATGTTACACTCCAGAAGAATTGGCCAATGACTCATATAAAAAAGATCATTAGAAAAGGCCAATAACTGAGGGAGAGGCCGAGGAGTTTTGGAGAAGAATTCAGCCGCAAGAGTACTCAATTGTAAAACACCTAGAGAAGACTCCAACACAAATCTCTATATGTGTGTTACTGATGAGTTCCCAGTATCATAGGCAGGCATTATCGAGAGTTCTTGATGAAGCGTATATGCCCACAGGTACAAGTAGTGAGAATCTAGATGCTATGGTGAGCAGGGTTATAGGAGGTCATTGTATATGCTTCAGTGAAGATGAATTACCATTTGAAGGGGTTATGCACAACAAAGCCCTGCATGTCACAGTCAAGTGTCGTGAAAAGATCATCAACAAAGTTTTGATAGATGATGGGTCTGGAGTAAATATTTGTCCTTTGTCCACGCTTACTCAGTTGGATTATGATTTGGGTAAGATCCGCCAAAGCCCGATTAATGTTAGGGCATTTGATGGAGGCCAAAGAGACACCATTGGGGAAGTCAATTTGTGTATCCAATTGGGACCCGTAGAATTTCAGACAGAATTTCAGGTTATGGACATCACCACTAGCTATAACTTGGTCTTGGGAAGGCCGTGGACCCACATGGCCAGAGATGTTTCATCTACTCTTCACCAGTTAATAAAGTTCGTGTGTGGAAATCATGAGGTAGTCATTCAAGGAGAAGGAAGACAGTGGAACCACCCAAATGGCTACATGCTGATGATTGAAGATGTGCCAAAAGGAACAGACTTCCACACAGTTGAGATTGTGAATACCACGGGAGAATACCTGGCCCCACGAATACTAATGCCTCCTATTTACAAGATGCTTGCCACAACTATGCTAAGGAGTGGTTTCGAACCTGGATACGGCCTAGGGAGGAACCGAATGGCATCGTTGAACCTATTCGCATCCCAGAAAAGGTGTTCAAATATGGCTTGGGTTATGTGCCAACCGAGAAAGATGAAGAAAGGGTTGATAAGAAGAAGATTAACCAAGAGCTACCGAAGCCGTTGCCTCGTGTGTACCAGTCTTTCCCTGTTCATGTGAAGTCTACAAGTGATGGTCTTGGGGAAGGAATTGGAGATCTCTTTGATGATTGTGATGTGGTCCTAGAAGAATTCACCAAGACGTTAAGGATTCAAAAGGCTAAGCTTGGGGAACAGTTGCAAAACTGGAAATCCACTCCGCTCATGGCTCCTAGGTCACCTTGGTAGAGAAAGACAAAAATTTAATTTTTGCAAAAATCGGTGGTAGTCCGAATGAGGCCCGAGACCCACCCTTTATGTTTTATGTTCCTCAGTACTGTTTTACTTTTCCAAAAGGCATGGATCCCTGCTACTGTGGGTTGTAGCCAAAGTTTGTCGGTGTTTTAAAATTCAATGAAAAGCCTCCTCCTTTTTCCAAAATTTATTTATGATTTATCTATTTTGCTTTATTTTATTACCTGACCTGACTCATTTGTGATCTCATTAATAATAATTTAAAACCTGCCTACGTCATGACATGTCACAATTACAATGAACAAGTCAAATATGATAATGATGAGATTGAGGAATATGATGAAGAATCAATGATGCCGGAACACATTACAGAGGACTTAAAAAAGTTTGAGGATAAGGAAAAGCCCAACCTTGATGAGACTGAGGTAGTGAATTTGGGATATGACAATCAAGTCAAAGAAACTAGAATTACTGTTCACCTGACGGAGTCGTAGAAAAGAGAGTTGATTAACTTACTTAAAGAGTACATTGATATATTTTCTTGGTGTTACGATGGCATGCCAGGACTAAGCACAAACATTTTCTCCCACAAGTTGCCAATCAATTCAGGGTTTAGTCCTGTGAAGCAAAAGACTTGAAAGTTCAAGCCAAATTTAAGTCTGAAAATCAAAGAAGAGGTTACCAAGCAGATTCAAGCCAAAGTTGTAGAGGTTACAAAGTATCCAACATGGTTGGCTAACATTGTGTCGGTGCCAAAAAATGGATGGAAAGATCAGAATTTGTGTCGACTATAGAGATCTTAATAAATCTAGTCCCAAGGAAAACTTTCCATTACCCAACATCCACATTTTCATTGATAATTGTTCCAAACATGAGATGCAGTCGTTCGTTGATTGTTTCGCAGGATATAATCAGATCTTGATGGATGAAGAAGATGCAGAGAAGTCACACCTTGGGGTGTTTATCATTACAGGGTGATTCCATTTGGTCTAAAGAATGTCGGCGCCACTTATATGAGAGACATGACCGCTATCTTCCATGATATGATCCACAAGGAGATTGAAGTATATGTGGATGACGTCATTATCAAATCATGCAAGAGTTCAGATCACCTAGCTCACTTGAAGAAGTTTTTCGATCGGCTCCGCAAGTACAACCTAAAGTTGAAACTTGCCAAATGTGCTTTTGGAGTGCCAGCGGGCAAGTTATTGGGTTTCATAGTCAGTAGAAGGGAAATTGAGCTTGACCCTTCAAAAGCCAAGGCAATTAAAGAGTTACCTCCTCTGAAGACCAAGAAAGAAGTAATGAGCTTCTTGGGAAGATTAAACTACATCAGCCGATTCATAGCCCAGTCAACAATTATCTGTGAACCCATTTTTAAGTTGTTGAAGAAAGATGCTCCAACAGAGTGGACCAAAGAGCGTCAGAAATCCTTTGACACTATCAAAGATTATTTTTCCAATCCGCCAGTATTAGTTCCTCCAAGGGAAGGAAGTCCATTGTTGCTTTATTTATCAGTCTTAGATAATGCGTTCGGATGCATTCTGGGACAACATGATGAAACTGGGAAGAAGGAGCGAGCAATTTGTTATCTGAGCAAAAAGTTCACTCCGTACGAGGCTGGTTACACTCTATTGGAGAGAACATGTTGTGCTTTAACTTGGATTGCCCAGAAGCTGAGACATTATTTGTCTTTATATACAACATATCTCATTTCCCGGATGGACCCTTTGAAGTACATATTTCAGAAGGCAATGCCTACAGGAAAATTGGAAAAATGGCAAATGTTGCTGAGTGAGTTTGACATCGTGTACATGACTCAGAAAGCGGTTAAGGGATACTCCCTAGCTGATCATCTTGCAGAAAATCCAGTCGATGAAGAATATGAGCCACTCTGAACCTATTTCCCAGATGAAGAAGTATTGTTTGTAGGAGAAGATATTTCAGAAGCATAGCCTGGCCTGAGGGTGTTCTTTGACGGAGCAGTCAACTTTAGAGGTTCAGGAATTGGAGCAGTATTGGTCTCAGAAATCGGTCAACATTACCCGATAACGGCCAAACTTCGCTTCCCATGCACCAACAATATGGCCAAATACAAAGCTTGTATTCTTGGCATCAGATTGGCTCTTGATATGAATATTCAAAAATTGCTAGTTATCGGTGATTCATACTTGCTGATCCATCAAGTTCAAGGAGAATGGGCCGTAAAGAACTCCAAGATCACACCATATGTAGAACTGGTGCAAGATTTGGGCAAAAGGTTCAGAAAGATTGAGTTGAAACACATTCCAAGGATACAAAATGAGTTTGCTCACGCTTTGACTACTATATCCTCCATGATACAACATTCGGATCAAAGCTATATTGACCCGTTAGAGATAAAGGTGAAAGAGCAACCTGAATATTGTGCACAGGTTGAATCAGAACCAGATGGGAAGCCATGGTACTTTGATATAAAAAGGTATCTGGAAGCCGGGGCATATCCAGAGCATGCGACATTCAATCAGAAGAAGACAATAAGTCGGATGGCTAATAATTTCTTTTGAATGGAGAAATCCTTTATAGGAGGACTCCAGATTTGGGATTCCTAAGATGTGTGGATGCCATTGAAGCAACAAAATTGCTTGACGAAGTACATGCCGGAACATGTGGACCTCACATGAATGGTTTCACATTAGCTAAGAAGATTCTACGAGCTGGATATTTCTAGATGACTATGGAGAACGGTTGTAGTCGGTTTGTATAGAAGTGCCACAAATGTCAAGTACATGGAGATTTGATTAAAGTGCCACCAAACGAGCTGAATGTGATGACTCCTCCTTGGCCATTTGTAGCTTGGGGCATGGATGTCATTGGACCTATCGAACCACCTGCCTCTAATGGGCATAGGTTCATTTTAGTTGCCATTGATTATTTCACCAAATGGGTGGAAGCCACCTCCTACAAAGCTGTGACAAAGAAAGTAGTAGTTGATTTTTTTAAGAACAACCTGATATGCCGATTCGGTATCCACGAGTCAATCATCAAAGACAATGGAGCAAATTTGAATAGCCATCTGATAAAAGAAATATGTGAGCAATTCAAGATCACTCACCATAATTCAACTGCGTACCTCCATCAAATGAATAGAGCCGTGGAAGCTTCCAACAAAAACATCAAGAAGATCTTGAGGAAAATGGCTGATAATCATAGATCTTGGCATGAGATATTGCCTTATGCTCTATTAGGATATCAAACAACTGTCAGAATTCAACTGGGGCAACTCCCTATTTGCTAGTATATGGAACAGAAGCAGTGATACCTGCTGAGGTTGAGATACCTTCATTAAGAATCATTCAAGAAGTTGAATTAAGCAACACTGAATGGGTTCGTGCCAGACTAGAACAACTTGAGTTGATTAATGAGAAGAGAATGAGTGCAGTATGCCATGGACAACTATATCAACAGAGGATGATTCGTGCTTTCAACAAAAGAGTAAGAACTCGAACTTTTGAAGTAGGCCAATTGGTGTTGAAACGCATTTTCCCCCATCAGAATGAGTATAAAGGGAAATTTGCACCAAATTAGCAAGGTCCTTATGTGGTTCGCAAAGTTCTATCAAGAGGTGCTCTGATTTTGGTAGAAATGGATGGCCAGGAGTGGCCGAAACCTATCAATTCAGATGTTGTCAAGAGATACTACATCATAAGACTGGTGTTTTCTTTTGTTTCCTTCCTTGTAATCATATATTTTCTTTTAAGTTCTGTAATGTTTCAAATTAGTAAGAGGTATTTCTTGTAATATGAACTACGTGATGACCTGAATTCCCAAAATGGGATACGTAGGCGGCTAGTCTGGACCTCGGTGACATTTTGTTAAAATTATCAATTTCCTTTTATTTGTAATCGGAACTACGTTTGACCTGATTCCTGCCTCAACGGGATATGTAGGCGCCATATTGGCTTGGTCATATCCCCCGTAAGTTTTCCATTTCCCTTCCTAATAGAAATTGGGGTAGAATTTTTGAGAGGATCTAAAAAATTTCACAAGACTAAATATTCTGAAGAAGAAAAGTTTGAAGATTATTTTAGAAACATGCAATTGGGGCAGAATTTTTGAGAAGGAACTCAAAAATTCTATAAAGACGCAATCCTCGTATCAACAATACAACTTGCTTCGAAATTGTAACTGGGGCAGAAATTTTGAGGAAAGCCTCAAAATTTCACCGAGTATGGAAAAAAAAAATCTAAGAAAACCTTATTTTTCAGTTACGACAAAGCTTCAGAAAATCTCCAATCTTCCAACAAGTCGCCTGCTATATCAAGTTCCAAAATAAAAGATGTTCGTTCGTTTGGCGCATGTCATGATAGTCAATTGGCAGAGATTTCTCTAAAATTGTTTTCTTTAAAATTACTTACTAAAATCTTCGTTAGCTTCTTAAAAATAATTGTAATTTTGTCTTCTCTCTATCATGACTCGGAGGGTCGAGTAGATTCCTGAAGCTGCCAAAACAAGGGGCAAGGTGACCAGAAGAAGCCAACACAGACCAGTTTCACAAAAACTAACGATTTTGCTGTGCATGCAGGTTGTCCTAAGGTTCCAAGGTGAGCATTATTTATCAACTAATTCAATCTTTTCAAAAGGAAAATACGCTGATCTACTATCGAATATAGGGGCATAAAAGTCCTTGACCAAAGAAGCATCAAGTAACACTATATTATCCCCCGAGCAAAGGAGGGAATCTACCGTGCAAGCAAAGGATGACATCTGAATCAAGAATATCGGGTTATATTAATGACCGATAAAGATTGACGCTCACAATAAAAAATCATATTTATTTTTCAGTTACCGAGAGGGCCATCATATATCTGCATTTTGCCAAGAAGGCCATCACACATTTAAAAGCCGAGAGGGCCATCGTATTTATTTTTTTTAGTTGCCGAGAGGACCATCACACATTTAAAGCTGAGAGGGCCATTATATTTATTTTACAAATTCCGAGAGGGCCATCTCACATTCAAAGCCAAGAGGGCCATTATATTTATTTTTCAGTTGCTGATAGGGCCATTATATATTTGCATTTTGCCAAGAAGGCCATCACACATTCAAAGCCAAGAGGGCCATTATATTTATTTTTTAGTTGTCGAGAGGGCCATCATATATTTGCATTTTGCCAAGAAGGCCATCACACATTCAAAAGCCGAGAGGGCCATCATATTTATTTTTTTTAGTTTCTAAGAGGGTCATCATACATTCAAAGCCTAGAGGGCCATCATACATTCAAACGCTGAAAGCGACATCATTTATAACATCGAATACCTAAAGAGGCCGATGTTCAATATATTTATTTATAGCGTCAATTACCAGAGACGACGTTCGTTATATTAATTTATTACGTTGAATACCAAAGGAGGACGACGTTGATCATATTTATTTATCACGTCGAATACCAGAGGAAGCCGACGTTTATTATATTTATTTATAACATAGAATACTGGAGGAGGACGACGTTCATAATATTTATTTATCATGTCGAATACCAGAGGAGGCTGGCGTTTATTTATAACATCGAATACCGGCGAAGGCTGACATTCATCATTATTTATGTATGTTATTCGTTGAATAGTGACATTAGTTGCTGAAAAGGACATTAATATCCATACCATAGGAGGAGGGTGGCAAACACAATATGTCCAAAGAGAATCAGATGGTGCCACTTATGCAGAATTATTAAATATTATTTCACAGGAGGAGCCAGGTGCATGTGGAGCAACGTAGACCTTTTTCTTAGCAGCAAGCTGGGGTATAATCCCGAAGAGGAATATCAAACTCTTTGGATACGAGTTGAGGATTGACTTCCACCACATTCAAACCACACCCCTGTAAGAAGGCATGTGGGTTACTCCTATTGTTTTGATTATCCAGTATCGCATCCAGGATAATCTTTGAACTCATGCTGGAGCATTATTCTTATTTTCAAATCTGAGTGACAACACCTAGAGTTTGGAAACTATGTCCATGTAAGTTCTTTCTTATGGATGTGAAGTGCACCACATTCATAGTTGAGAGGTTGCAAGCCTCTTTTCCATGCTCAGATATTCCATCATTCATCTTGAACTACGAAGGTTACCTCAGCATAAGAGATACCTTTTCAACTGATTGAGTCGAACTACAAGTAGCTTGATTCTCATTTTGGAGGATATGTAGGCGAACTCGATATTGAAATCTCGGCTGTATTCCAAGGATTATCTACTCATCACATTTTCGAGCTTCGTAGTCTCTGCATAACTCGACATTGAGATAAGCTTTTGAAAATTTCAAATCGTGCATTAAATCAAGCGTCCTAAACTACATGTGGCCTGATTTCTCATGCAACTTGAGA
>JACEIK010000904.1:84679-112733 GCA_018107945.1 Datura stramonium
ATTATTATATTTCTTTTTCATGGTTTAATCTCAGCCGTTCGATCAAGATGATCGAACGACTCAAGATAAGTCAAAAAATGAGGTAATCCTTTTCATCCATCCCCTCAACACCCAATCGTAGATCTCTCTCTTAGTCCTTCTCCCCATCTTCAACGTCCCAGACCCCATCTCTTCTTCTCCTCTTCTCTCTCCCTTATCCTCTTCCATGCTCGCCTGCAGACCCTTATCCTGATGCCCCTGAAATCAGCTGGTAGTAGCACTGCCCTTCACATCTTTTCCCCCATTTTCATGGTTTCTCAGAGCTACAAGTCTTATCCCTTCAAATCCGGAAGTAGGTAGGACTTTCTTGCCTCTCTTTGTACTTTCATTTTTTTTTAAAGAAATTGATTTGAAGTCGAACCCTAGCTCATTTTGGGGTTCTATAAATAGAACCCCCAGTTTCATCTTTCCGGGGAGGGAGATTTTTTAGAGCCTTACTTGAGTTTTTTGCATTATCTAAAAATTCGAATTCCCTAAGTTTTGAATCTTCTCAGTCGTTCCTTTACCTTTTTTTACTCATTAGTTTGTCTCTGTAGGGCGGAGGTTGGAGCAGAAGCATTCGTAGTTGGAGGTGATCTTCGACTCTCAACTCGTCGCTCCCAGTTTGTTGCTCCAAGAAAGGTAATTTTTTTCCTCTCTACTATTTTTTTTTGTTTTGGCTCTATTTTAGTTAAATGTAGCACTAGTAGAATCATTAGTTTCCTGGATTATTCTATTATTTTGTTGGAATTAATAAATAACCTTTCTTAGTTCTGAATTATGAATAAGTGTTCTATTTAAGAAAAAAGAATTTTTTTTCTCATGCTTTTAGGCTAGTATAAATAATTATCTCTAGTTGTTAGTATGTTTCATATCTCCATCCGTGCAAAATATTTCTGTTTTAGGTCTTGATGGTTAATTCAAGAATAGATTAGGACTAACTCTCTTTTCGGTTAATCATTCGGCACAATTTAATTTACAAATGCATAATCTGTCACAAATTTATTTTCTTTCTTAATTTCCTCTCAAGTTGATCTTTGACGGTCTCTCGAATTTTGAGTTTTATCTGAACCTTCTTTACTTTACATCTGTATATACAATGATAGTACGCTGGAAAATAAATTATGTTTACATTCTTTAAAAAAAAGATTGCTTCTCTTCTTTATTTTCAAATTAATTAGCGAGCGAGTTAATTTGCTTCCAACTTAAATATGAATTAGATTATGCCTTCCTATAGTTCCATTTTCCTTTAAATTAATTCTTCTTCTTGTTTTGGTAGAGCTCCTTTCAAATATCCTTTATATGCAAAATTTTAGTTTCAGTTTATTTTTTTATAATTGGAATAATCCAATTGGGTTTTATAAAGAGTTAAGTTGATATCGTTTCAATCCTTCATCATTTGTTCTTCTCATTAATTTT
Organism: Datura stramonium; assembly: GCA_018107945.1. Lineage (NCBI taxonomy): Eukaryota > Viridiplantae > Streptophyta > Magnoliopsida > Solanales > Solanaceae > Datura > Datura stramonium. The sequence continues at coordinate 86,117 of JACEIK010000904.1, forward strand.
TTTCGTAACATTGGGTGTGTAAGCATGGATTCTTTTGGTGATATTTTGTTTCGTTTGTGCAAATATCAGATTCAGTGATTTTTAAATTTCTTTTGTCATTTGTTTTTTTGAAACCTTGACATCCGTTTTATATCCTTACATTCTCTACTTCAGTTAGTTTTCATATGTTTTCACGGATAAGTATGATTACTTTACTTTTCTTTTTTTCAGACATCCCTATATGTTCCGAATGCTAAGTAAGAATTTTCTTCGAATCTGCTTTTTCATTTTAGTGTTTAAGTCATAAATAGGATAACCTTGACTGTTTCGGAAGGAGCATGATTTCTAGTAACTCAATTAGTATATATTCTGATGTTCTCTTTGCTACACCCTATCCCTCATAACCAAAGGCATATATTATTATAATATTATCTTCTAGCTGTAGGATTAAGTTACTGAACCAAGATTTTGATTCATGTTAGCATAGTATGTTTTTACCAATACTGTTTACTTATATTGTGTGTATGTGATCTTACCTTTGAAATGGCTAAGTGCTCTCGAATATTGAGTTAAATCCATCCAGTTCGACAATGCTTTCTTTCCTCTCTCTATTCCCCTAAATCGGCCTGGTCGTACATACGAAATAGCCAATACGACCCCCCTGATTTTTTTTCCTTTTTGGTCAATCTAAGGTGAGTATTCGGATTAAAGTCTTGAGTTTTTTTCCTCAATAGTGACTACTATCGCTACTTAAGATCTAAATGTCATCCGATTTTATGGTGTTAATTTGAGTTCAATATCAACTTTCTCTTTGTTTGACTAAGCGTCTTATATTGTTAAGATCATGTCTATATTTCTTTAGTTATAGAAAGCAAAAACAAGTGCTAATTCGAATTTGATCCTATTTATTCTAAGAAGAAGTATATTTCATTCAAGAATTTATCTTAAAGATATATGCTTTGTTAGGTGTGTTTGATCCTTTTAATGAGATTTAAACTTTTGTGACAGTTGTATAAGAGATAGTTTGATTCATTTTTGGAAAGCTAGAAGGGTTAGCAGTTTAGTTTTATGTTTAGTTTTTTTTTTTAAATTAGCTTGTTGCCCTTTTCTCTTTTCTTCAACTTGAAATGGATTTTGGTTAGATTTTATAATAAATTTAGAAGTAAGTTTGATTATTTGGTTTAAACCCCTGCCCAAGTTTGACGAAAAATGGTTGTTTCCATCTAACTTGCTTCTTACTTGAACGTTCGTATATTGTTTAAAGAAATTGTTAAGTATTTGATAATCGAATCGGGAGTTCTAGATTTTAAAACTTGGCTGGTTTCTGATCTTAAACTTATGCGACATAATATGACTATTGGCTCGATTGCATTTACTGCTGGCCAAGGATGACTCAGTAAAAAAAAGAAAAAAAAAATTGAGATTGGGACATTGGTTTAAGCTTAATGATGGCCATAATTCACTGATTAATATGTCTGCAAGTCGCTAGTGTTATCACTTTATTTATTTGGAATCTGATTGTTCCGGTAGTGTGTCCCTCCAGTTGGTTAAGTGAAGTCATTAATACTATTCAATCACAACCTATTGTTGGATGATATTCCGATTTAGATAGTCAATATATGTTTTGTTAAACCAATTCCTTTAAACATGGATTTGTGTTTGGTCTGAATTCTGAGAATTATTCTTCTCCTCTCTTAAGTTAGTCAGCAATCATATTTGGGTTGAGAAGCTCAAATCGATTTATCTATTTATTTTTGCCGAAATGTTTTGACATTACATTGTATTCTCTTGTGGAATATGTGATACTAACATTTTTTTTCTTCTTACTTAGCCTGGACGTATCCCCAAACGGAGAGAAATTATGAGTTGCCTTTATTTTTTCTCAAAGATACATTTTAAGAGCTTTTTTTTTCCGAAAAAAAATAAAAATTCTTATATTACCATAATCTTCTTTAAAAAAATAAATGTTAAAGATTATATGTTCTCATTATATTTATATTAATTATCTTTGCTTGTCAGAAAATTTCATGATCCTTTGTTACTTTAATTATAAATTAGATCTATCAAGTTAATCTCAAGTCTAAGCTTCTCTTTTTTTTTTTATTTTAGAAAGAGACCTTTTCTATCTTTTGCGCACCAATTTGGAGGTTAAACAAATCTTGAATTGTCTTTGAAGCTTCTTTCAAATCCAAGATGAATCAATTTTTTTTTCTTTTGTAGAAATAAGTTCTCAAGTGTTATTTTCTTTCAAATAAATCAATAAATTAGGTGTTACATTTAATTACTTTCAATTTTTTTACAAATAAGTTATACCTCTTTTAGCCACAATAATGTTTCAAATTTGCCGGTAACCGTATTTGCGGATTTTTTAAAGTGCCTGCCATCTTCTTTAAAATATCATTTGAACCCTTATCCTTTCTCTGGTTTTCTAAATAAAGGTTTTCAAAATGACCTTTAAATGGTTTCCTAATTTCAATAATAATTAGGTGGCGACTCTGTATTTTCACAAAATTGCCGAGTTATGGAACGTTTTGATCGTGACTTCAAAAACGGGTCATAACAATAATGAATTGGCGGCAGTGGTGTTTGCTTTAAAAATATGGAGGCATTTGTTGCACCTCCTGAGTTTTTATCATTTCACCGATGTGTTCGTACGTATGTCGAGAGTTTTAGAGTGCGATGCATATGAAAAAAGGATTGAGAATGAATGGACGAGTACGGAATTGAGCGATCAGGAGGCCGAAGCCCAAGGTAGGGTGCCCCAGGCGCCGTATCGCGCCACACCCTCGGCGCAAGGGCCAGTGCGTCGTGCACTTTCCTTAGCGTGATGGGCGGCACGTTGCGCCCGTGTTTTAGAGCTAAGGGCGGTGTGCCGCGCCCCCTGCCACTGCCCTAGCTATATATAAGTCCTCCTTGATGAATTTAAAACATTCACAAACATTTCCTTCAGCTAGAATAAAGAGAGTAGTGTGGGTTTTGAGTATTTTACGTCCGATTACGCTACCAAATTCCGTCCAAATGCAAATTAACTTAGGATAACAAGTTATAGGCCTACGGGAAGCATCTCTGCAGAGTTATTTCTTGAAAATTCGCTCGGTGTATCGGAACCCCATCGAGTATAGGTTGTCGGAAATACTTCAAATTGAGTCCTGAATGGCCACAGAAAATTGGTAAGTATTTCTTTCTTCTAATCTCTCGAAAAATAATTTTTCGATCGAGCTAAACAAAGTTGAGTTATAGTTAATATTAATATCGAAATATATCATTTATTGCCAACTCCTACTATTGAAATAACTTTATTCTCTTAGCGTAAAGGCTGCAAATAGATGGAATTGCTGGCTCTAGGTTCGTAACTGTTTGGGTGAACAAAAGTTGGCATTCGAGGTATATTAAGGCTTATCTTTTCGGTAAGTTATTCTCGTCGTATAATGATACGACCTATGCTCCTGATCGGCAATAACAATTTTATATGTTGTAACTAGCTGCTGCCAGTAGATTACGATTATATATATGTGTGATTAGCAGCTGTTAGTAGATTATGATTATATAAGTTATGGTTAGCTGCTAAAAGACGTATTGAGAATATACTGCAGTATCCCTCATTAGGAAAAGGTATGTTCAGTGTGACTAATGCTAGGAGCATCATAACGATTTCCCCAGTTTATTTATTTACTATTGAGAAGTATCCTAAATCTTTGCTATCATGCCAGGCTTTAGAATTTTAGGTTTAGCTGTTGGGCCTGGCTCAGTGAGTTGGACAATTTAGGGTGCAGCAGGGCGTTATAACTCTTTGATTGACGCCTGTATAGATAGTAAGGCTCGCCCAGAGGCCATTGGCATGCCTTGACGCTTCCAGGGCTAGAAGTTGGATAGAATGGTCTTACCCTAGAGTCAGCAGCACCCGAGGTTGCCTAGTGAAATGAGTGACAGCCTGCCATCTACATAGTCACTGCCAGTGACTGTTAGTTTCAATTGACTTAGTGCTTGTCATATAGGTCGGTCAGGAAGTCATCCCAGTTGTACAAGTCAGACAGACCCATGGGTACCCTAAGGAGGGAACCTTATCAGTAGGTGAATGCGGGGCCAACGCCCCAGCCTGCTCTTATAAGATACTTAGGTACAAGTTGCTGTGAGTAGCTAAGTTTAGATAGACTTACCTACGAGGTTAAGAATCGTCCAGCAAAGACATATGAAATATGAACAGACCAAGTTGAGGTCTAAGGGAATAGAACCATGTTAGTATAGTATTTCCTTCAAGCTAAGAATTGTAGTAAGCTGTCAGGGGAAGATTAGGGGCTGTCTGCTCAGGAGCATGTCCGATTAGTAGCAGCTCCACAATTATCCAAGCAAAGGAACTAAGTATTTGGTCGTCTGCGACCTTACAATTCGCTTATGAGCTATCATTGTCCTAGCACGACATTCTGAGTATTGTTCAGGCCACTCCAGATCTCTCCCTATCCGGTCTAGACCATTAGAGATTATGATTACTGCCTGGATCCTCTAATTAGATGTCGGCACAGTGTGCCCGTTGGCAGTTACACAAATTATCCTAAGGGCGAGTAGCAGTCGTGTTAGGCCTTAAGAGCCAGCTATGCCTTTTGAGTGGCTAGATCAAGACCAAAGTGCAGTATATTGGTTGGGATAAACCCCACTTAGGATACCCTTCCGTTGACCAACTTCAGGGTTGCTAACTGTGTCATCGCCTACGCTATTGATCGCTCCAAGAGCTTATGATGTCCGACGGAACCATACTCAGGCTTAGTCTATATTTACGTCCATCCACATATGGACCTCTTTTTATGCCGTATCAGTATCACTGACCCTCCGTCAAGCCTTGTGCACCCAGGGTGCAGTTACAGGGGCCCAACGGTCCCAGACACAGTTGCAGGAGTCCAGCGGACTCAAATACGGACCCAGAAGCCAAGTAGGTTGGCTATAGTACTAGTAGAATCCTAGCAACCTAGATAGGGGTATATAGATTGAATTGTACTTGCCAGGGCTTATGGGGGCCCCAATAGGTTATTTCTGTGTTGCTTGCACCTTCCATACTTATGGGGGCCAGGTTGGGTTCTTGTTTGTATTCTTGCCCACTAGTTATAGCTTATGAATGTGTAGTCGTACAACTTCAGCTCATATACATGTAGTGATTTATTAGAGGCTACCTCTGTTAGTAGCCGTTCAGGGTCAGCAGATTGGTCAGCTCCTTTCATTCGGAGTTGCCAGGTTGTAGAGGCTACCTGTCTTTTTTTTATATATCAATTGGGTAGGCCGGGGCCCTGTCCCGACCACTATTTGTATTCTTAAAGGCTTGCAGACTACAACCTTCATTTAGTTGGTTGTTGTTGGCTGTGTGGGGCCTATGTAAGTCCTATTTTACGTGTTGGCTGTGTGGGGCCTAATTTAGCTATTTAGATAGCAGCCTTGTCGGCTATAGTACGAGTATGACCGCTTGTTTTCTTTCTGTTATAACTAGACAACATGGTGGTCTTGTCGGTCCGCATAGGATCCCTATTATTGTTATGTTGGATGGGTTAGCTGTTTTCTCTTATAGGTGCTGCGAGGCCTTGTCGGCTCGAGGCTGTGTTTATAGCCGAGATATAGCAGTTTGTTTTCTTGATTTTAAGTTGCTGGTAGGCACCAGAGGTGCCTATGCCCAGCCAGGTCAACCCAACACCCAGTGTGGCATTAGGTTCCAGTCATGCCTCCCAAGGTGGGGCATGACAAACTTGGTATCAGAGCAGGTCGTATCCCAGGGAGTCTGCAAGACATGTCTAGTAGAGTCTTGTTTATATATATGTTGTGCACCACATTTTATAAGCAGGAGTCTACGAGACATGATGGTATGGTTACCCTTTCTTCTTCTCAGATCGTGCTATAGAGTGGAGTTGTATAGGGTTGAGTCCCCAAGCTTTCATCGTCATGTCTATTTAGAGTAATGTTTGATACAAGACAGACTCCAGCCAATCGCAAGTTAGCTAGAGCAGCAGGAGAGGGTACCAGTGAGGTGTCACAGCTGGAGGGACAACCAGCCTTAGGGAAAAAACAGATGTCCCTCTAATCACCCCAGCATCCTCCTAGGGCACCAGAACTCCAAAAGGTAATTGACATGCCAGTATCGTTCCCAGCCATTCCTTTACCCTCGGTTCAGGAGGTCCGGAGGGTAGCACATATAAGTTGACTTACTCCATAGATACTCAACATTAGACAGGGACAATGTTAAAGTAAGATTACCTGGAAGGTAAGAACGATTGGGAAATCATATATGATTCTTATCTCCAACCCTTTGGAGTTTGTACAGTTTCATACCTTAGCTCCACTGTAGTATGTCATGGCTATTTTCTGCCTCCTAGGTTTGTTTTCAGTATAACAAAGGGCGTAAGTATTAAAGTGATATTGCTTAGAATGAATAGTAAAGGAAGGCTAGAACCATTGATTCCGGGGAAGTGTTAGGAAGTAATTAAGACCCCTAGTGTTTAAATAAATCACCTAGACCCTCACGACAACAAATGAAGAGGGTAGGTGAGATCGCTAGTAGCACCCAAGTATGGGTGAGAGTTCATAAGCAGTAAATTCCCAGCAATGGAAAAGTTTAAGTCAGAAATAGACTAACCTCCACAATGTGCTAGTAACTGGAGAATAATAGCTATGGCCCTAGTTTGTTATGTCGCAGGATAGAGAGAATACATAAGGGTAATTGGCCGAGTTCGGGTTAGAAAAATAAAGATGGGTAGCTTTGGCCAGTAATACCCTTTCCAATATGGTGCATGGAGCACGAACCCCAAATCTTAGCCTATAGTAATAAGGGGAAAATACAAGTATCTAGCCATGGAGGAAAATAAAATCACCTCTAGGCTGTAGCAGGTTGATAGAACCTGGAATCGCCGCTGATTGTTAAGAAATGAGCATCATGTTGACTTTTAAAGGATAGTGCGGTGGTGACTTAGAGTACTTCCTTATCACCACTAGTTGTGGAGGCAAAGGAGTGACGGTATGGAGAATCTAGCCTAGTGTAGCCTAGAGACAAGGCCCAACAGGGAGTCGTCGGCCTGTGAGATAGTAGGGGACAAAGTCTCGAGACACAGAGGTCGACTCTGCATCCTAAATATGGCTGAGCTTCATCAGTAGACTGTAGAAAGGTACACCATGTTCGTTATTCCCTCCGCTGGGGTTTGATGAAAATGCATCCGGTTATGAAGGAGATCTATTGATTGTATTAGGAAAAAGAAAGAAACTGTCGAGTTGTAGCATAGAACTCCAATGGCTAGCAGGGAAATGAAATACCTTAGAAATCGGGCAGGCTAATTCAGGAAATAGCCATGACTGCGTGACAACGGAAAGTAGACAATATGAATATAACCACAGGGTTACCTCGTACCAGGCGTAAACATGACCCTGTTCAGGTCATTGTTGAAAGGCTAAGGAGATCAACACACCTCTTACTGGTCGAAATTATGTTTCAGCTAAAGAATACGCTGAATTAAATACTAATGAAATATTCCATCTATGTGGTGTCTCAATGTCTATTAACTTCTGACAAAGGGGCACAACTCATAACTAGGTTTTGGAAAGGCTTTCAGAACAGATTGGGATGCATGTTAATTTGAGTACGACTTCTCATCCCCAAAAAAATGGCCAAGTAGAGCACACAACTCAGATGCCCGAAGATGTGTTACGGGTGGAAGTGCATGCCCCCTATATGATGGCCTGAAGTAGGTAAGTTAGGGATAACTGACCCAGGAATACTATATTGGTCAGGGGAAAAAGTTAAACTCATTAGGAGACATATACCGACAACCCAAGGTTACTAGAAGTCCTACTCTAACATATGGCGCAGGGAGTTAAGGGTTGAAGAAACGACAGGGTAGTCTTGAAGATATCGCCAAAATAAGGGCGTTATGAGATTTGATAAGGAGGATAGGCCCAACCCTAGATTCACTAAGTATAATCAGATCCTCCAGAAGATCGGCCAAGTAGATTATGAGATAGACTTTCCTTCGGGGCTAGGATCTACTCATAGATGTTACACAAGCACGTAGGAGACCTTTTCTCAGATTGACCCAGTTGAGGATGCTCAGGTTACAGAAAAGCCCTAGCACGTGGAGGCTCCAATAGTTATACTAGATCGATGAGTCCGTAATGGCTACTTTGAATATCAAGGATGTGATCTATTAGAGTCTTAAAGAAAAACAAGGGTTAGCCGAGATAAACAGAGAAGCTGAGGATGATGTTAAGTCTGGGTATCCTTAGTTGTTCCAGGTTCTACGATGATAGTGTACAAATTCAGAGAGTTGCAGTTAAGGCAAGGTAGTTTAGGTGTTGTATGGTCACTATTGTTGTTATTTAGTTTTTACGTATATATGGTAGAGCTATGTTTCAGTTGCAAGTAGCGTCCTATGAGATTCCTGGGTTGGACTTCTCTGTGTTTTAGGTTTTTATATAGTCCATATCACAGAGGAAACACAACCCAAATTTTTAGGTAAAGGTGTAAGGATAGGGTAATGTGATCGGACGAATGTTCCAAAGGGGGGATAATGTTACACCCCGTGAGTTTCTATCATTTAACCGATGCGTTCATACGTATGTCGAGAGTTTTAAAGTGTGACGCATATGTAAAAAGTCTCAGGGAATGAATGGACAAGTACAAAATTGAGCTAGTAGGAGGCCGAAGCCCGAGGCATGGCGTTGATCTTGGGCATAATTGCATGCCCAAGTGATACTTTAATACTTCATTTCTACTTATTTACCCACTTTTATGTGTGCATTCTCATGTGATTTGTATGTAAATGTGGATTTATACTAACCAACATGATTAGTGTTGTTTTGGAGTTAGAAGGAATTTTTGGAAGCTAATCTACAAGTTGATGAAGTGTGAAATGGACTCGGAAGCAAAGTGAAGTTAACAAGGAAATGGCGAAGTTTGGTGCTTCGCGATGGGCCGTGTCATGCTACCATCGTAGACGATGCACTTACAAGTTGATTTTATATCAAATTCCAGTGGAGTGCGCGTTACCTCCGTAGCACGGGCGATGCTCAGCAATACACTCAGTGCCACGTTGAGGATAATTATCCGGAACCCCAAGTTCCGGTTGAGGTGCGCGATGGCTTATGGCATGAAGCTGAGCTCCGCGATACCTCCCGTGCCACGCTGAAGGCAGTACCTGGAAGATGAGTTCCGGTGGAGAATTAAAGCGGCAGGCGCGTGGCCTGTGTTGATCTTTCCGCGATACACTCCGTGCCACGTTGCCGGTTATTCGGGGAAGAATTCTCACTAGTATAAATAGTACACTTAGGTTTTATTTTAGAAAAGAGCTGACATTTTGAGCAAGAACGTGGATAACAGGCAGTTGAGAAGAAGAATTCCTAGGGTTAATTCTCTTCCTTTTTCTCTTTAATTTCAATTGCTTGTATGTATTCTACTTGTTTGAAGATGTTTAATACACAAATGTGTGGCTAATTCACCTCTTCTTTGAGTTAAGGATAATTGTAAGGAATGTAATTAACGATTATTTCAGTTTCATCTTTTCTATAGTAGTTGTTCTACCAATTCTTGTTTTACTACGTTAATATTTGGCCAATGTTAATGTATATTCTAGAATTCAATTTTGATTAAGAAAAATTGGTGGATATATGTGAATTGGTGGAATATAATCTTTTCTTGGTTGAAAATTAAGAAGATTCACGTTCAGAATAGAAATATATACGTAATGTCATATTGGGTCATTTATGGAATTTGTTATGTATGGCTATAGCATGGGGTTTTTGCATCACGAAATATGGATAATATAAGTCTCATGATTCTTTAATTGGTGAGGAGTCGAAAGATCTAATCCATGGGTTATTAATTCCTGACTAACAACCTACGAGAAGATAGACTTATTTTAATTAGTAAATTACATGCCCCTTGCATGTTTGCCTTAACCTCATCTTCAGTATTGCTATTGTCCATACTTTGGTACAATCTTTGCCATTCGGGAATCTTGACTCCAATACTTAGGTTCACATTAACTATTAATCTTGACTCAAAAGCATTATTTGTTTGGTTGTCTACCTTCATAACGATATCGTTCACTAACAATTAGGATAATTATTACCATAATTCAATCCCTGTGGGATCGATACTTGGCTTGAAATAAAGCCACTTTACTACTTGTATGACCACGTGCACTTGCGTGTAGTTGGGTCCGAATAGGCGCCTCAGGCGCTGCGTCCTGCCACACCCTCGGCGTAAGGGCCCGCGCGTCGCGCCCCTTCCTCAGTGCAATGGGCGACACGCCGCGCCCCCTGCCACTACCCTAGCTATATATAAGTCCTCCTTGATGAATTTAAAACATTCACAAATATTTCCTTCAGCCAGAATAGAGAGAGCAGCGTGGGCTTTGAGTATTTTTCATTGGATTAAGCTACCAAACTCCGTCCAAATGCAAATTAACTTCGGATAACAAGTTCTGGGCCTATGGAAGGCATCTCTGTGAAGTTACTTCTTGAAAATTCACTCAGTGTACTGGAACCCCATCGAGAAAAGATTGTAAGAATTAAGTCAAATTGAGTCCTGAATGGCCATACGCAATAGAAAAGTATTTCTTTCTTCTAAACTCTCAAGAAATTGTGAGTTTTCAACCGAGTTAAGCAAGGTTGAATTATAGTTAATATTAATATCGAAAGGTATCGTCGGTTGCCAAATCCTACTATTGAAATAGCTTTATTCTCTCAGCGTAAAGGCTGTGAGTGGATGGAATTGCTGGCTCTAGGTTTGAAATTGTTCGGGTGAACAAAAGTCGGCGTTCGAGGTATGTTAAGGCTTATCCCTTCGGCAAGTTATTCTCATCGTATAATGATATGACCTATGCTCCTGATAGAAGATAACAATTTTATATGTTGTAACTAGCTGCTTCCAGTAGATTATGATTATATATATGTTGTGATTAGCTGCTGTCCGTAGATTATGATTATATAAGTTGTGGTTAGCTACTAAAAGACGTATTGAGAATATACTGCAGTATCCCTTATCGGGAAAGTGTAAGTTCAGTGTGACTAATGCCATGAGCATCATAGAGATTTCCCTAGTTTATTTATTTACTATTTAGAAGTATCCTAAAGCTTTGCTGTCATGCTAGGGCCTTAAAAGTTTAGGTGTAGCTGTTGGGCCTAGCTCGGTGAGTTGGATAATTTAGGGTTTAGAGGGGCGTTATAACTCTTCGATTGATACCTGTATAGACAGTAAAGCTTACCCAGAGGCCGTTGGCATGACTTGACACCTCCAGGGTCAAAATTTTGATAGAATGATCTTACCATAGAGTCAGCGGCACCTGGGGTTGCCTAGTGAAATGAGTGACTGCCTACCATCTAGATAGTCATTGCCAGTGACTGTTAGTTTCAGTTGACTTAGTGCTTTTCATACAGGTCACTCAGGAAGTCATCCCAGTTGTACAAGTCAGACATACCTATGGGTACCATAAGGAGGGAACCTTATAAGTAGGTGAATGCGGGGCCAACGCCCCAACCCATTCTTATAAGATACTTAGGTACAGGTTGCTGTGAGTAGCTAAGTTTAGATAGACTTACCTATTGGGTTAAGAATCGTCCAGCAAAGATATATGAAATCTGAACAAACCAAGTTGAGGTATAACGGACTAGAACCATGTTAGTATAGTATTACCTTCAGGCTAAGAATTATAGTAAGCTGTCTGTGGAAGATTAGGTGCTGATTGCTCAGGAGCATGTCTGATCAGTAGAAGCTCCACAGTTATCCAAGCAAAGGAACTAAGTAGTTGGTCATCTGCGACCTTACAGTTCGCTTATGAGCTATCATTTTCCTAGCATGATATTCAAAGTATCGTTTAGGTCACTTCAGATCTCGGCCTATCTGGTCTAGACCATTAGAGTTTATGATCACTACCAGGATCCTCTGATCAAATGACGACACATTGCGTGTGCCCGTTGGCAGTTATACAGACTGTCCTAGGGTCAAGTAGTGGTCCCATTATGTCTTAAGAGCCCGATATGCCTTTTGAGTGGCTAGATCAAGAACAAAGTGGAGTATATTGATTTGGATTAACCCTACCTAGGATAGCCTTCTGTTGACCAACTTCAGGGTTGCTAACTGTGTCATTGCCTATGGGGTTATTGATCACTCAGAGGAGCTATATGATAATGTCATTTCCTACGGGGCTATTGATTTCTCCGAGGAGCTATATGATGTCCGACGGGACCATACTCAAGCCTAGGCTATATTTACGTCCATCCACATATGGACCTCTTTTTATGCCATATCGGCGTCATTGACCCTCCATCGAGCCTTGTATGCCTAGGGTGCAGTTACAGGGGCCCAAGGGGCCCAGACACAGTTGCAAGAGTCCACCGGACTCAGATGCGGACCCCGAAGTTAGGTAGGTTGGCTATAGTGCTAGTAGTATTCTAGGAACCCGGATAGGGGTATATAGATTGAATTGTACTTGCCAGGGGTTATGGGGGCCCCGATAGGTTATTTCTGTGTTTCTTGCACCTTTCAGGCTTATGGGGGCCAGGTTAGGTTTTTGTTTGTATTCTTGGCTGCTAGTTATAGCTTATGAATGTATAGTCGTACAACTTCAACTCATATACGTGTAGTGGTTTGTTAGATGCACGTTATGGATAAGGACGTTTACAGGTTAACTTCTGCCCCTTCTTTTTATTCACTTTTAGTTCTTTATTAGCGTTTATTTTGCTTTTCATTACTGCCTTACATATTCAGTACATATTGTACTGACGCCTAACTATGGGGCGCTGTATACTTGCCTGCAGGTTTAGACAGACAACGTTTAGGACCTCCATTAGCAGCTGTTTAGGGTAAGCAGATTGGTCAGCTCCTTTCATTTGGAGTTGCTAGGTTGTAGAAGCTACCTGTCTTTTATTTTTATATAGCAATTGGGTAGGCCGGGGCCCTGTCCCGACCACTATTTATATTCTTAGAGGCTTGCAGACTACAGTCTTCAGTTAGTTGGTTATTGTTGGCCATGTGGGGCCTATGTTTGTCCTATTTTATGTGTTGGCCATGTGGGGCCTAGTTTAGCCGGTTAGTTAGCAGCCTTGTCGGCTATAGTACGAGTATGACGTCCTATTTTCCTTTTTTTTATAACTACATAGAATGGTGATCTTGTCGGCCCGCATAGGATCCCTATTACTATTATGTTGGCTGGGTTAGCTATTTTCTTTTACAGGTGCTGCATGGCCTTGTCGGCTTGAGGCTGTGTTTACAGCCGAGATATAATAGTTTGTTTTCTTGATTTGAGTCGTTGGTAGGCACCAGAGGTGCCTATACCCAGCCAGGTCAGCCCAGCTCCTAGTATGGCATTATGTGCCAGTCATGCCTACCAAGGTGGAGAACAACATTACCATTATGGGGTTCATGTGGACATTTTCACCGACCACAAGAGCCTTCAGTACATGTTCATCCAAAAGGATTTGAATCTTTGTCATAGAAGGTGGTTGGAGTTACTGAAGGATTATGACATAAGTGTACTGTACCAGTCGGGCAAGGCAAATGTGGTGGCGGATGCCTTAAGCAGGATGTCCATGGGGAGCATTGCTCATGTTGAAGAGGGCAGAAAAGAGCTAACAAAGGATATTCACAAGTTAGCTTAGTTTAGTATGCAGTTGGTAGATTCAGCTGAGGGTGGAGTAGTACTGTAGAGTGGGTCAAAATCCTCGTTAGTTGTTGAGGTTAAGTCAAAGAAGGATGAATATCCACATTGCCTAAGTTGAAAGAAGCAGTTCTAAGAAAGGAAGTGGAGGCTTTCTCCGAAGGGGGAGATAGTGTGCTTCGTTACCAGGGCAGACTATGTGTTTCAGACGTAGATGACTTGAGACAACGAATACTGGAAGAAGCACATAGCTCCAGATATTCTATCCACCCAGGTTACACTAAGATGTATCGTGACTTACGGGAAATCTACTGGTGGAACAACATGAAGAGAGACATTGTAGAATTAATGGCTAAGTGCCCGAATTGCCAGTAGGTGAAGTTGAACATCAAAGACCTGGGGGTATGAGTCATGATATCAACATACCCACGTGGAAGTGGGAAGAAGTGAATATAGACTTCATACAGGTCTACCTCGTACTCATCGGCAACATGATTCCATATGGGCGATAGTAGATCAGCTGACTAAATCAACACATTTTCTCCCAGTCAAAACTACAAACTCAGCTGAGGATTATGCTAGGCTATACATCTGGGAGTTAGTCAGACTGCATGGGGTTCCCTTGTCCATTATTTCAGATAGAGGTACCCAGTTCACCTTGCATTTCTGAAAGTCATTTAAGAAAGGACTTGGTACTCAGGTCAAGCTCAGCACAACTTTTAACCCTTAGATTGATGGACAAGCTGAGCAGACCATTTAGACCTTAAAAGATATGTTGAGGCTTGTGTGATCAACTTCAAGGGAAGTTGGGATTATCAACTACCTCTCATCGAGTTTGCATACAATAACATCTACCACTCCAGTATTCAGATGGTCCCGTTTGAGGCATTATACAGTAGGAAGTGTAGGTCTCTTATAGGATGGTTTAAGGTTGGAAAAGCCACTTTGATAGGGCTAGACTCAATTCATGAGGCTATGCAGAAAGTGCAACTTATCAGAGAAGGGTTGAAAACAACTTAGAGCCGACAAAAATTATATGCTGATGTGAGGAGAAAAGGGCTAGAATTTTCTATAGATGATTGGGATTATCAGAAAATTTCACCCATGAAAGGGGTGATGAGGTTTGGAAAGAAAGGGAAACTCAGTCCGAGGTATGTAGGACCCTACAGGATTCTGAGGTGAATTAGCAATGTGGCCTATAAGTTAGAATTACTTTCGGAGTTAGCATATGTGCACCCAGTCTTCCATGTGACATTGTTGAAGAAGTGCATTGGTGATCCGACCTCAGATGTGCCACTAGATAGTGTGGGAGTGAAGGATAGTCTCTCTTACAAAGAAATCCCAGTTCAGATCCTAGACAACCAGGTTCGTAAGCTGAGAAACAAGGAGGTCATTTTAATAAAGGTCTTATGGAGGAACCAACTTGTTGAGGGGGCCACGTGGGAACCAGAATTAGACATGATGGCTAATTATCCCCATTTATTCCATTCTAATTCAGTTTCAGCATCAGGTATTCAATTCCTCCTCAGTACTCTATTCAGTTTCGTACTAATCATCCCTCTTTATGTTTTCAATATCCATCCTAGTTGCATCAACTCAATTAGTATGACTAAATCAGTTTATAGCTTCAGATTGAGAACTGTAGCTCCTTACCCAGATTTCTTGTAGTTTTAGCCTTCATTCGAGGATAGATGACCCCAAGAGGGAGATATTGTAACACTCCAAAAGTTTTCTATACCAAACTCAGACTTTGCATAAAAAACCAGAGTGAACCAGAAATTTTTTATCTCAGAACGATCAAGACAATGAGTCAATGTCATAAGTAACGACCCGTTGCCTGAGTTGTTGTCAGCATGCCAGTTGCATTTTGGGAGCCAACAAAACATGGAACAATCTATTATAAGGAATAATAAGTTGTGCGGTCACTCATTGTGTTCCCAGCTTATAAATCTGTTAGACCCTTACTAGGCACCCATGAGGACGACGACGAGTCGTCATCTGAGATAAGGACTCGTGGGGTGACTTGTTAGTTGGAGCCCAGGATGTTGTTGAAAACTCTCTTCCAGTGACAACCAAAGGCAACAATGACCCGTTGTATCACATGATGAGTCATTGTGTCCATACGTGGTGACAAGCCTAACAATCCTTCAAAATTAAAGTAGCTAAGACGAGAGGTGACAATGACCCCTCGGTTCAACCAATGAGTCGTGGTGACGTCCATTAGAGGGGGTCCAGTTTTTTCATTCCTAACTCCTTCAATGGCCATAGGAGGAACCAATGACCCATTGGTTCATCCAAAAAGTTATTGTCCTCTCCCATTTCCAATTTCAAATGAGCTCAGATTTCAGGCCTAGGACCAATGATTGGTCCAAACGAGTCGTGGTGTCAACCAATGACTTGTTGTGTGACCTGTTGGTCCCCATCCGGCAATTTCTAGACTTTTTTCTCAGGGGCATTTTTGTAGCTTTTCATCTTTTAATCCCTAATCTACGTCGTTTTGGGTACGTTTAGGAGAGTATTAAAGGAGTTGATCAATGAATTCCTCTCATTCTTTCTCTCAACTCTCAGACTCAATGCAAAGAAGTTCCAAACAGGCATCTCAAAGCTAAGCTAGGGCTTTCAATCTTCCTTCAGACTTCTTTAGACTTCTCTTAACGATTCTACTCCAGGTATGTAGGAATTTAATAATGGAATTACTCTTTCCTTATGCCCCAAAACCCTTCTATAATTCCTTATCAATCTTAACCCTGAATGTCAGAAATAGGGTTAACTCTAGTTAGATTATGAATCTTCTTGTGGATTGTCATGTTATTCTCTCTTCATTCTCTCTTCATGAAATATTGTTTAGCAATCATGTTATCCTCTCTTCATGAAATATTGTTTTATCCCTAGTTGTATGAAATGCAGGAAATTTGGGTCTTGCATAATTGATTAGATATGATTGTTGCTTGACTTTTTTAGTTCCTAAAGTTTCATGTTATTACAACATGTGACTTCACGGTCAGTTTGCATGTTAGTCCAGTCTCAGTCAGAAACTAGTATTTTTAGCATCTTTCAGTAAGTCAACTAATTAGTTTGACAATAGTCACATCTCGAGGAGTTCAGTTCAGTAATACTCCATCAGTATTAGTTATCAGTTAGTTCTCTAGAAGGTTATGATGCTTCTAGATAAGAAACTCTGACTAGTCTTAGAACACCAGTTTTCAGTTATCCGGTCCTACAGACTCTCAGGTTACTTCCAAATAAGTATTCCTGACTTAGTCCAAGACCCTAGCTTCGAGCTATCAGCTTAGTAGTCAAGTTAGGACTATCCAGGAGGAGCAGTACTTAGCACCGAGTTGATCAGGATTCCAGCGCACCCAGGTTCCCAGAACTACATTGCCATCTTAGGTTATTGGCCCAAATGGGTCTCAGCTTTGTGATTAACCAGCTCAACCACTATACCCTGGCAAGGTATAATGGCTTTCTCCGATAGGGTGTATACATCAGACTCCACGTCTAGCTCACGTGGTTATATGTTGGTTATAGACTCTCCCACTTGCCAGTATAGTTCAGCTCAGCTCAGTCTCAATTCAGCTCAGTTCAGTCACTCAGATCCAGGGCATGTTTATGACCATCAATCAGGGTCATTATTGACCATATCACTGTTATAGCTCAACTGTTATCAGTATGTAGTATCAGTTGGTCATTTCATGTTATTTTAGTTCAGTTGCTTATTTTCCAAACTCATTGTATATCTCACTTACTCAGTACATTCAAAGTACTGACGCATACTTTCTATATTGTATTGTATTATGATACAAGCACAAGTTCTTAGTTTCAACATCGATAGTAGTTTTCTTTGACGATTTCAGCAACATCATCATTTGGTGAGTCCTCATCTTCCGAAGACGAAGTTTTCTTTTCAGCTAGTTCCTTTTTAGTCAGATTTCAGAGTTAGCTGGGGGCTTGTCCCAGCAACTCATCATTTAGTAGTTGGCTTTCAGACACAGATGTTCATTATTCAGTACAATTATTTTTACTATTTCCAAATAGTTTTATTTGGATATTTATTTTTCTCAACGTTCGTGTATGTTTACTTAGTTATCAGTGTGATGATAGACCATAGGTTCGCTTGGGGTCACTTGTGATTCCAAGTACCGTATCCCATCCAGGGTGTAGACTTGGGTCATGAAAAATATTATAGCTCTTGTTATTTCCATAATGTGTCTATGCTTTCTCTAAGCAACACTTTTACCGAGGAGTATAGACACAAGTTCCTTGGTGTATGATTTCAAATACACCCAAATTACACTTATTAAAGATATAAAGTAGTCATTGGTTAAATATAGAACCCAATGAGATTGAGGTCGAATCTCACAGGAAATATGATACGAAATATATCAGAAGTGAGTATTCAAATAGCTAGTCATTTCAGGGGGAGGGAATATAATCACACTTAGAATCAATCGGAATTGTAACAAACATTTGAAATAGTTTCTTGGTTGTTTTCAATAGTTTGAACTAAGCTAAGACTGTGCTCCCCATGGTTTCATAACATTCACAAGTCTATTTTTATTTGAGATTTATTTTAGCCATATATCTGCAAAACTTATGAACATTTGGCTCATCTAAAGTCTTTCGACCAAATTAAATGATTATCACTCTAAATCCTTCTGGAATTTGAGTGTTTCATTCTCACCATTCATCTTCAATTTCGACTTAACTATTCTTGTGGAAACTCTAATTATTAAATGAGGGTTAAAAACCTCAAATCTCCATTATTAGTTTCTTTCCTAATTCTATACTTCTTTTATCAAGCAAGGAAGATTATATGCGAGTTCTAGTATTTGCAACCGCTAAAAACATTAAACACAAAGAAACCAACAATATAAATGCAATGCTGTTTAAAATCTCTAAGTTAGTGGACCTGTTAACATTGCTCCCTCATGGTTCCCACAACCCTAGTTCATAGATTTAGCTTCACATAATGCAAAACATGATAATGATAAACAAGCAATAGGTTTTCAACATGAACTTATAAAGAATGTAGAAGAATCTGATTTGGAATTATATTCAAAATTCTCCCTAAAAGAAATGACGTTTCTTTTTTATATTTTCTGTTCAAAGTATCGAGTATCGATGATACCTTTCAAAAACAAACTGATATCCATTAAAATAAAAGCCTACAAAGTATTAAAAATATAATTAATTTGTGCCCTAAGTATTTACAAAATTTCCATCGTCACAGCATCCGCTGTGCTTTTGCAACTGCGGTTAGTGAAACATGGCTCACGCCTTCGCTGCGCTTGGCTTCATTCTGGGCTAGATATTCTGTCATGAAACATCTTGAATCTACGTTCTGTGTTTGGTGAAATATGTTCCGCATCCTAGACACGCTTGGTCTGGCAATGGACTGGGCATTCTGACTTAAAATGCATCTGATCCGCATTCCGTGACTTAATAAATGTGGTCCTTGTTCCAACCACGTTTAGCTTGGCTAAGAAGTGGATTTCTAACTTAGGCTATGATGGATCCGCAATCCACACCTTGTGGTACGCGGCCCACGCTTCTTTGCTTTTCACCTTCTTTTTTTTCCTTTGTGTGCTTTAGCTTCTTGACTTGGTTTTTGATTTCTTTTTAGCTAGGAATGGCCTTTGACCTTTTAATCCCACAACACCTGTGAAACAAGAAATCTGAACACGAGATGCATCTTTTTTTTAAAATGATAAAAAAACAATAATCTAAAGCTTAAGCAAAAGATAAGTAGACACAATACCCACTCATCAATTCCTAGGGAATCAAATAACCTTGAGCATACAAAATATCAGTTCTGATTGCTTGGATTCTTTTATTAAATTGAGTTTGCACATAAGTAATGAACTGTTTTAGAATAACACACACATCATATTTTACTTTAAGCAGGAATATCTAGGTCATTCTTGAGAAGTCATAGAAGTCATCAACCGCTGTTAGGAAAGACTTATTTCCATCAAAAGTAGCTTCTTAATAAAGAACCGTAAGTCTATATGAACTAGCGCAAAAACAGATGAGCTTTTAAAACTGCTAGCTAGAAAAGGTGGTCTAGTGTTTTTTGCATATGGAGTAATCTGACATTTATTTATAGTTTCAGCAATAGTATTTGATGTTACAATCAATATTTTCTTAAGAACAGTAGAGGACACATGTCCAAATATTCTATGCAAGATATCTATGTTTACATTAGATCTAGAGACATATATAAAATAAAAGTATTTAGTTATTAGGGAATGCATGTCTTTGCCATCTCTCGTGGACTTTTTTTTGTTAAGATGTACAGACCATCTTCTTCTTTATCGATCATCTACACTTTCCCACTGTAAAGTTTTTGAAACACAAAAAACTTAGAAAAGAAAGAAGCACAACAGTTCAACTCACTAGTTAGTTTTACAACAAATAGTAAATTGAACTTGACTTATGGTAAATGAAACACATTAGCAATAGTGTTTCCCTTAGCTAGTGTACTAGCTCCTATGCATGTCACTAGAGAGATATCTCTATTTGGAAGAGATATTCTCTTAGGATTATCAAATTTGGATACTGAGTCTTTATCTAGCATGCGAAGATCTAATATTATATGGTTAGTAGGCCCTGTATCCACTATCTAATTAGGAACAATGTTACAAGTTGTTAGTGCATTACAGATATTTACCGTATTAGCCAGATGGATAAAGTCACAAATTTTATTCAAGAATTGTACAGGTTGCTAATATTGACCCTTTGTAATAGTGCAATTCTCTATTTGATTCATCTCTTTTTGACTCAGTTGACTACTCTGCTTTGGGCTCATGAATTTTCCTGCACTTTGATCACTAGCATTGTATATTTGTAAGCATTTTTAGAATCCTCCACTTGCACATTGTAGGTTGTGTTATTCCCCCCTTTCTTCTTGTATTTAGAATCTTTAGGATAGACAATAATTTTCTCCCGTATATCCTTTCATTTTAGAGAAATCACATCATAGATTATAGTTCTTGTTGAACCTTTAATTTCCACAAGTTCTTGAGTGCACTACTGCCTCATAGGGACCTTGCATGATGGTCGAATTTCCCCCCGATATTCCTCTGAGTTGGACCCTATTGACTTGTAACTTTCACTGATTATCATAGAGTAAGCCTGATTTACTAAAGACATGGGATTCATTAGAAGAATCTAATTTCTAGCTTGCAAGTATGAATCATTTAACCCCATAAGAAACAGGAACAATTTCAGCTTCTGAAGATGCTTAACAAACTCACAGTTACAACCAGGTGCAGGGACTAGTGCCTCAAATTCTTTCCACAAATATTTCAACC
Source organism: Datura stramonium (assembly GCA_018107945.1). Lineage (NCBI taxonomy): Eukaryota > Viridiplantae > Streptophyta > Magnoliopsida > Solanales > Solanaceae > Datura > Datura stramonium. The sequence goes on from JACEIK010000904.1 coordinate 107,028, forward strand.
TATAGTAGGACATTGCTACTGAAGGGGTTCTTAAGCATATAATAGCTATTTCTTTATATATATTGAAGGTTCATAGCCCATTAACTTTGTGAAACATTTCATACGACTATTCCCTTACAACTTGTCACTAGATGTACACATTATGCCACATAGTAGTGCATTAGCTACTAAATTTATTATCCAAGTGAGAATGATAGAATTAACCCTTTCCCAATGATTATCCAAACCAAATCTATAAAGTTTTCTTTTGGGAAGGAACCATCAACCATCCCTAATTTGTTCTTACGAAGAAAAGTAATACACATAGACCTATACCATAAAGAGTAAATTTCCACTCCGTCAAATGAAATAAAATTATTTGGCCACCTTTTACATCTGAGGGATGAATGAAGTAGGGATGTTGTAGTCTACAGTAGAAGCTTGATCAATGTTTGATCTAGAACCAAAACTTTGATTCGACTGTTCCCCTTCTATAGTCATTGCTACAACTTCAAGAAATTTTACAGATGCAGATTTTACAACTTCAAGAACTCTACAAATGTGAGCCACTAATATCATAAGTTTGCTCTCAAGATCAAAGTTAGATATTCTAACTCGATTGCTGATACCATGCTAAAAAAGCAGAATAAGGATGAGAAATTCAGAAACTGTTGATTTGGGTGAGATATGAGAGAGACATAGTGTAGATGAAAAAGAAGTTTTATTGAAGAATTGTTACCTTCTAAAGCCACATTATGAGGCCTCTTATGAGCATGCCTTCTCAATAAAATGTCTTAATCACAACTAACTAACTAACTGATTGTACATTACCAGCTAATTATAGTTTTAACTAACTAACTAACTAATATGATTGGACTATTCCGTCCTTCTCGTGCTTACTACTTGTATTATCAACAGTATAACTAATATTTGTATTAGTTATATGACGTGTCGGGGATTAGCGACACATCTTTACTTATTTTTATAGCATTTTGCATGTCTTTAGAAGTTAAATTAAGTAGAACTAACCTTATTGTTCTATGTTTTAGGAACCCAAGCATTTGAAAGAAGAAAAGAGTTTAGGCTGGAAAACTGCTCAAAAGATGAAGCAACATCCGGACCGTCTTTCTGAAAAATGGTCTGCACCTTATCTGTCCCTTCCCAGCTACAGATTCTAAAACCCCAAAAATTGCGTCTATAAAGTACGATTGAAAGGATGGACCATCTTTCGAATGGATGATTCATCAATTGAAGATTTGACCCAAGCTTGGCAAAATGAGATTTCTAAAATATGGAGCAATATACGGACCGTATTTCCAAAGGAATATCCGTCTTCCAAAGGATGACAAGTGATGGGACTGAAGTAAAAAAGTAATAGATAATTCAAAGGATGGTCCGTCCCTGCACACTTGGCATTCCGATGTTTGAATTAAATGGGCTTTTTGGGACATAGTATAAATAAAATTTTCTTTTAAATTTTAGGAAGCTTTTATATTATTTAGTTCATACATAGTGTAGAGAGTAGAACACAGCTAATTTTGGCCCTATTTTCAAAGTAGATTGTAGATCTAGATTGTAATTGAATATTCTCATTCATCTATTAAATATTTCTACTTCTTTTGGTAAGAATGTTTTATTACTTTGCTTTTATTTTTCATCTAGCTATGAGTAACTAAACCAAGATCTAGGGTTGTGAACCTAATGGGTTGTGAACCCTAATGATCCCAATTTGTTAAAATGGTGTGTTTGGGCTTATGAATATTTGATTGCTTTTTGCTTAGTACGGTGTGATTGGTGACGAGAGTCATCTAATCCTACCCAAATTATCTTTATGAGACTTGAAAGAGAAAATTTATGTTGGGTTAGCATCAATCAATAATGACTCAAGGAATAACCCATATTTAATGGGTTTTCCTAGACATAGGTTGATTTCAAATTGGGAACAAGCAGATAGGTAGAAGACAGTTCTCTTTAATTTGATAAAATTGAAGTAGATTGACACCTATGGTGCTATTGAAAGATACCCATGGGTTTCCTAAATAAATTTCTTGCATGTTCAGCCTTAGCCCACTCTCAATACTTTCATATTGGGTGATTTAGGGGGATCGACCCAAAATTGGGGTCACTTCCCTAGAATTATCTTTAATGGCTTACAAGCTTAGCTTATTACAATCTTTAGTCGCAGTTAATTTCCATTACTCTTAATCCGAATAAATTCTAATCTTGCAACACTTTACTGTTTAGTACTAGATAGTTTGGGCTTCGATTAGTCTCTATGGGATTTGACCTCAACTCCTTATCGAATTCTTTATTTGCATCGATTGTTTACACTCCCGATACTAGGAGTGCATTTGAACGACATCAAATATTATGGCGCTGTTGTTGGGGACTACGACATAAGCCCTATCTAGATCTAACAGTCTAGTTTGCTTGTTTAGATCTATTCTTTTACCTTTTCTTTTTGTTTTTGTCTCTTGATACTGGATTAGGGCCGCTCTTCTGGACGGTTATTTGGAAAATGTGTTCCTGGATGTCAATGAGGAAGTTGGCTATGCGAGCGCGATCGCCCCACCAATGGTAAATGCTACTTTATTCAAAATTGACAGAAGTATCTACACTATGCTGAAGGCTGAGGGATAGTTTCACAACTCCATGGACGAAGACCCCCATTACCACTTAAAAATTTCTTAGAGGCGTGCAATCTTCATAAACAAAATAACATTTTGGATGATGCTATTTGACTACCAGTGTTCAAATACTCATTAACTGATTAGGCAAGGGATTGGCTACACAGACTCCCTCCTAACTCAATTCATACTTGGCAAGAGTTGGTGAGTGACGAGTGTCTTCCTAAAGAAATGGTTTCCTTCTAGCAAAAGGCGAAGCAATGGGATAGGATATTTTATTTTTGGTAGCTACTAGGAGAATAGTTGTTCGAAGCATGGGAAAGATTCTGACAATACATCCTTTAGGAGCCCAATCATGGGTTCTTAGACCATATCTTGTTGGAGAAGCTTTACACCAAGTCAGATGCCTTATCACAGTCCATTGCCAATAGCGCCGTGGGTGATTCATGGATAAGACATCCAACAGAATTGCCATTATTTTGGACAAAATATCAAAACACAATCATGCTTGGCATGGTAGGGGCCAACATAGAGGAATCAATGTGGGGGTTCCTTCTCTATCTTATTTCATGAAGGAGAATCAAGAGCGAGATCAGATGATGGCCACTATGGCAACAAACGTAGCCTTCCTCACAAAGAAGCTGATCGAGTTTGAGATTAAGAAGGTGCATGATATTAATGAGACCTTAAATGTGTTCCATACGGGCATGGATGCCCTTGTTCTCCATACCAATATCAACCATTACAAGAGACACCACCTCTGCAAGTGGAAGATGCCAACTATGTTGGCAACTCATCCGGTGGCTATAGACTGCAGTATCGGCAGTGCAACACCTCTTCTTCGTACCAAGGGCAATGGAGAGCTCAGTCTCAAGGACAAGGTCAATATTACCCTTGGAACGATTATGGTGGTCAAAATCTAGGTTGAAAAAATGGTGGGAATTACCAAAACAAAAGCCCCTTTTCCTATGTTCCACCTAGAGCTCCCCTCTCTAATCCTAAAATTGGAGGGAGGGCCCTTCACATGATCATGGAAACTCAAAGCTTGAAGGGATGCCTGAAAAGGTGCTTGTCAACCAAAAAGAGTGGATGCTTGTCTTAGGAGTATCATAGAGATTGTAGGCTCTCACGCAACCTCCATTCAAAAATTAGAGTAATAGGTGCTGGACCTTTCCCGTGACCAAAATCTAAAGAAAAAGGGAAATCTTCCTAGTGATACAGTGGTGAATCCGAAAGGACATGTGGAATCTTCAAATGCTCAATGTATGGCCATAGTCACTAGGAGTGAAAATATTGTACAACCGATTGATGTTGAGGTTGAAGATGGTGGTAGAGGAAAAGTCTGAAATTGTGATTGAGTTAGATAGACAAGAAGAGAGGCCCAAAAATCCTTGTGTAATGGGATAGTTGAGGGTGGATTCGAAAAGCCACCATGTGAAGAAATTAATTTTTTTTATCAGTTTCCCTAAAAGAGAGGGGGAAGGCTGATCGAGGAGTGGAAGACTTTGAAAAACACATTCTTATTCCTATACCTCCATTTTTACAAATAATTGCTCAACAAGACCTTGGTGAAAAAGTAGCAAATCATGTTGAGATGCTTAAAAAGGCAACACTCCGGGTACCATTCGTAGATGCCATCAAAGAGATGCCGCAGTTTGCTAAGTTCTTAAATATGCTGTTGACTAGAAAGCTTCCGTGTGACAAAGAGGAGATTATTCCTGTGACCCATAGAGTGAGTGCCATCATAGAAGGAACGTGTGTTGATAAAAAAAGCGTCTGAGGAGAATTTACTGTGCCTTGCTGGATTAGTAGATATGATTTCTTGCATACCCTTTATAATATGGGGCAAGTATCAACCTGATGCCTCTTGGGGTGGTGGTGGATGTGCTTGTCAAAGTTGGAAAATTTGTACTACCGATAGACTTTGTAGTTCTTGACTGTGATGTAGATAAAGGAATTTCCATCATTCTTGGGAGACCATTCCTGGCCACAGGAGAGCCTTGATGGATTTAGAGAAGCATGAAATAATGTTCCAAGTCAAGGATGAGAGCATTATTTTCAAAGCCGGGAGAGGTCTCTTGTTGCCCATAAGAGTTGGGGACATTTGTGTGGTCAATGTTGACCAACAAGTTGGTAATGTAGATAAGCATGTTATTGCTGCATCATCCAAGAGAAAGAAGGCTAAATCAGTAGGGGTGAAGCAATACCTCTGTGGCACCATATGCAGGTAGTGGGTGAGGAAGTCCCGTCCCAAGGACGACTCACAAAATCCATGATTAGGTATCTTGCATCATGCCAGGATATTAAATCAGGAGCTTCTTGGGAGGAAACTCAAGGGATTATACACCATGTATAGTTTCCACATCGTTCCATGATATTATATCAAGCGCTACTTGGGAGGCAACCCAAGATCGTTTTTGGACTAATGGGTGTTAGTGGATGCAGGTATGCTTAAAAATCAGAGGAAAGTAGTCTAAAACAGAAAAGAAGAACTTTGGTGTGCAAATAATGGTGGAATAGACAAACCATCCTTTCAAAGGATGGACCGTCTGTCCCTCCATCATATGCACCTAGCACTGGAAGGAATGGGCAAGAGACAGTCCAATGTATGGACCATACTTTGCCCGGACGGACCATTTGTTAGACCATCTCTGGTCATTAATGAAATAAATCGATGAACCCACATGAAGAATGGAATTTGGGGTCAGGTATTATTTAATTGGTCCTGGTCATCCTTTGATTAGCCACCCATGGGCTTGACCGACCCAATCCAGTTGACTTTAAGAAGAAATTGGGTGTGTGAATGATAGCTATTCAGCCTGACATATGCATGACCCGTCTCTCTTTTTCTTCTCCATTTTCCCCCTTCTTCCATACTTTTAATTCCTTCATTGCTTCTACTTGGAGCTTCAACACCTTGTTCCATTATACTCCTTCCTCACAAGCATACATGCTGCCGAAGGATTCTAGGGTTTCTCACCCATTTTCGTTGGTATTCTTCACAACACACGCACACAAACACTTAGGTTTATTCTTCATCATGAGCTTTAAATTTCATGCCTAATGTGATGTTGTACCATGTATTTAAAGTGGGGTTATG
>JACEIK010000904.1:146834-208011 GCA_018107945.1 Datura stramonium
ACATGCCTAGACATATCTATTACTATGGAGAAATGCTTCATTTTGGTAGGACTAAGGAATGAATTTCCCAACATCACTGCCCAATTCATTGATAGGCAGTGGAACATGTTCACAGAACCTCTACCCAACTACTTTTCACAGTTGATGCTAGAGTTCTATGCCTTATACAAAGCAAAGCAAGATTCCATGAAGAATAAAGGGAAAGTAGATGAGTTCCCCTATGTACCTTCAGTCATGATTCAAGGGGTAGAGGTTGACATCACTCCGGATTCCATCAATGCTATGTTCTAGGAGGATGAGATCGACTCTAGGGCTAAGTTTCGCCGTAAGGTGGCCATGAAGGAGGTTCAATTTGGTTGGGCAGCAACAACCATTGCAAATGATCAGCCACTTTAGGCCACCATGGTAGAAGAGATTGCTAAGCAAGACCTGAAATTTGAGGCGAAGTTGTGACTAGAGTTTGTGTGCTCCCGGATCATGACTTCGAAAAATGACCAGCATGTGAACCTTGAGGCAACCATTTTGATTGCTTGCATCATGCTTGGGGTGCCAATCAATTTGAGTGAAGTGGTTGCCACACAAATGAAGAGGAAGGCTAGGCACCAGGGTCTTTCTATGCCCTACCCAGTGCTCATTAGCCCATTGTGCTTGAAAGTAGGAGTCCCATTATTTTCTGATGAAAAGGGAAGCACTGCCATAGGTGTTATTTCTAATGACAGAAGAGGAGTGATGATGCTTCCTTAAACAAAATAATGAGAATGCTGACATGAGACACACCTGAGGGCTCCACCTCTCATGGCATAGATGAATTCCCATAGCTTCCGACCTCAATATGCAACAAACTGAGATATCGGGACATGCATCTTAAGAGGCACCATTCCAAGGTCCTTAACCTCCTCTTACATCTTCCCGAATGAGTGGGATTCATAAGCAATAATAGATGACAAGATCACATAAAAACCAACTCCAATGGTTGGATCAAGACTTTCTCGCTCTTATACAGAGGTCGGTAAAGAAGGCGATGAAGGATTTCTTTGATAGCCTGAAAATAATTATGCTCTTGCGTAGACGAGGTGGAAGGAGCAGTTTTTCTCTCTCCGAGATGATGTGAGAGAGCTCCAAAATAGGGCACCTATTCCTGAACTCGACACGAGGTTCATTGATGAGGCCATGGATGCTCGCTCAACAGCCCTAGGACCAATCGATTTTTTGTTTGCGGGCTTTGAGGAGGAGGATGGAGCCGAACAAGGAGGAGACTATGATGAGAATAAGGAGGCCAATGCTAATGCTGATGAATAGACTCATCAGGGAGTCTTGCCGCACTTTGTCCTCCATGTGTATATTGGGGATAATGTAATTTATTAGTTGGGGGTGGGTTGTTTCTCTCTCTTGTTGGTTATTTTTGGGTCTTTTGTAGTCCTTGTCGGGTTAATTTTCTATGCTTTGGATATTTGTAGTTTTAATTTTTGCTTAGTTGAATGAATGCCCTTATCGGGCTTGTGTTGGATGAAATTTTGCTTTTGACTTGTCAGTGCCTTGTTTGGGTCCATTTCACTTTGCTAAATTGTTTGATGACCCACTTTTCAAACCAATTTGCCTTTTTTATAGTAGATTAACAATAAACTCAAAAGATTTTCTTTATACCATGGTTCTTTCCCAAGGAGGTGATCTCTTTTTCTTTTCTTTTTGTTGTTGAAGCAGGTGACATTTTCCTATTATAGATTGAGAGCCGACTTTCTTAAGGAAAAATGCCAAGTCTCGAGTCTCTTTGAGTCTTTTTATTGCACTTTCTTTAAGAGGTACCACCAGAAAATTTTTTATTGGCTTTGCAAAAGAATTTTGAGAAAAAAGGGTACTTGAACTTTCAAATTGAGCACTATCTTTTTATGAATTGTACATTCCTTGATTGGCTTTTTAATTCACATGATAATTTGTCTAAAGTCATAACTTTGATGTAATTTTTGTAAGTATGTAAACCCCTTGGATTGTGATGCCTTGTGTGGTGAGATAGTTGGCTGAATTATTATGTATGTTAGAATTGTCTAGAACTTGCCCTAAGTGTGACTCATGAAAAAAATCCTAGATGTTGCTGAACTTGGAACATGATCTTAGGCATTCTTTGGATAAGCCACTTCACCCAAAATGACCTCCTTGAACATCTATCCTTTCTAACCAATATTTGAGCCTTTGACCCTTTTTTTTTGAAAACCACAATACAAACCAAGTACCCTTTTTTAATCGCCCTCTTAACATCCATCCTCCATAAGTGCTGATGCAAAAGAAATGAAAATGGGGCTTGAACGCCAAAAATGTGGGGAGGGATAAGGAAGAAATGAGGCAAAATACTACGTTTGGTAAAATGAAGGAAATGGTTGGTTGATAAGTCTTAAGCGTAAAAAGAGCTTAAAAGGTGATACTTTTTGTTGATGTAAGGCTAATTATCAATTTAAAAAAGGGGATATGAGAAGGATATTTGGTAAAGAATGATACTAAGGAATAAGGAGAGTAAGGTGGGTGAGCTCATCAATGGAGTGGGATGTTTAAAAATGTGCTCACAAATGGCATTAGGGAGGTTCTAGTCACTAGAACTAAATAATTGTCCTACCTTTACCCCTAGCCTTCATGATAACCCGCAAGTCCTTGGTGATTTTGAGTGTAACAAATCTACATTAGTGGCAAGATACATGAAGGAAAAGCCTATGGGTCAATTTGCATGCATTTGAATTTCTTTGTGAGAGTGAGTGTATTTGCTCTATCTTGTAATCCCTATGTGTGAAATACATGAAATATGAAAGGGATTTTATCTTGATGTGAGTGGCATCGCTTCTTTGGGGTACATGCTTAAATATGTTCTAAATTGAAATGTGTGATTGAGGCAAAGGTGCAGTGAACTTTAAGGAAAACTTTTAATGTAAGTTGTCAATAACTTGAGATGATACCTTGAGCTTGTTTTGATGAACTGAACCCCTTGTTTAGAATGAAATAAAAATATTTTTGCAAATAAGCCAATTTCTTGTGGTGATCTCTTGAGGTAAGTGCAACATTTTTGACTCTTTTCTTTGTCTTGAGTCGATGTGTGACTTTTGGTATTGTCCTAAGTTGTAGTGGTCCCTTGTAAGAAACTTTTGTGTTACATCATGCTTAAGTCAATTTATCATTAGTGAACAGATGCCTTGTCTCGAGGACAAGAAATAGTTCAAGTTTGGGGGTCTGATGAGTTGGTAATTTATCAACTAATTAGGCTCTTAAGAATAAACTTTGACTATGTTTTCAACTCATCTGGGAAGGTTTTATGCCTTTTTCTTTGATTTTGCATGCATTGGCCTCAAATAAAGAAAACAAAGGAATTGAATAAAAAGTAAATGTTGGAAGTAGAAGACCTGCGGTTCGCAGGATCTGCACCTGGGAAATGCAGGCCAAAGGAAGGAGTGCACTGGGCTGGTACTGAAGAGCACCTGCAAAATGTAGGTGCAACTGTAGTACACATCCAGGTCCCTCTGACCCAGAGCCGCGAGTGAACTGCACCTCGCGGATGGGCACCTGATAAATGCAGGTGCTGCGCAAGTGTTGCCATGATGAAAAGGTTAAAATGGTCCAGCTCTGGCACGAGAATATCTTAGAAGCTTCTAAGGGTAAAATGGGGATCCGAGTAGCATAAAGAAAAGAAGACTTTCCCTATTTTGTACACACTTTCATTTTTAGAAGGGAGAGTACTTTTTGATTAACTAATTTTTGTAGAGAGAGAAATATAGAGAGAAGTAAGAGATAGTCGTTTTCTTCTTCTTCTTCTTCTTCTTCTTCTTCTTCTTCTTCTTCAATTTTATAGGGTAAAAATTCTCCATTAAAGTATATAATTGAAGCTCAAATTTACTATTGAATTATGAATGTGAATGAATCTCTTATGGATTTAGTTCTCTTATTTACATTCATGAGTAGCTAATTTGATGTGTGTCCTTGATGTGGGTTTAGGTTTAATTAGGTGTTATTAATGTATTATTAGAGTCACTTATTATGCATGAATATAATGCTTTCTCTAAGTTTTAATGCAAATATTTATGGTTGCAAACATAGAGTATATTTACTTATCTTGCTTTTTCTTGAAAAAAGGAAGTAGAATATGGGTGAGAAAGCATTAGTGGGGCTTTGAGTTTAGCAAATGTGAGGTTGGGCTAGAAATAACAAAAACCCATTTTCATAACTCAATTTAAGGATTAAGGCTAGAGATAGCTTATTTCTCTCCCAAGCCAATATTGGTAATGTGTTAATTGAGCTTGGGGTTTGAAACAATCCAAGTAGAATATTCTCATGTGATTGAAAGACATCGGGTATAGACTTGTCCATGACTATTCATTTTAGTAGTTAATTTTTGTGACTTGTTGATTAACCCCCATCCTATTGATGCCCCATCAATAACACATCTCTAGTATTTTCTCTCATTGTTGCTTCAACTTGCATTACTTCGTTTTGATATTGAGTAGAATCATATAGCGTTCTTATTTTCCCCAACATTTATTTTATGTATTGTGATACAATGATGCTAACTAGTTTAGCCTGACATATAACTTTAGTAGTGATCTATCCCTATTCCCTGTGGAATTGACCCCGAATCATAAAGTTTGGTAAATTATTTTTTGAACGACCGTGTGTACTCTCTCCTAGTGAGAAGTAGATTGGACATTTTCAGGACCTAGTAGCAGATAATGGCAAGGCTCCAGCCATGGAGACTCCACTGGTAGAGTTAGAGTTATCCACTATCGAGGTAGAGGCCTTCAGGCGAGTGATAGTGGCATCACGGTAGTACACTCAAGGATGCGCTCATGATGTGGAGGGTAGCACCTCTGTACCACCGCAAGATGATGAGTAGTAGTGTGATCTGAGAGCTACGAGAAGTTTTTGCTACCTTCTGACCCCCCATTACTTTGTTCTATTTGTGCATTGAGGACACTGTATTCTTATTAGGTAGGGGTGGATATTTTGAATATGTGTATAATTTTTAATTGTCTCAAAACTCTAATTTGTATGACTGTATGTATTTGATGAGTTATTGATGTGTGGTTGTGATCTATGTTGTTCCATTTTTGCAGCTTCTTAGTATAGCTTCTTCTTTTCCTTTATTAGATTAACTTCTTTTTTCTTTTATAGTTTATAGCCCTCCTTGGTTTTTTTAGCCATGATTTTTTTCCTGGAGGCTTACTTTCTATTGAATCTGGCACAATAAAAGTAGTCAAGTGTCGTAGTGTGTGGGCCCAATGATGGACTGCTAGGCCACATTCTTAAGGGTACCAGCATACTTTATTGAGTTGTCATAAGGTAAATAAATTATTTTTGACCTAGGTCATGGTGAAAATTTAGCTATTTGCATAATTGAGCTAATTTTTAAAAACACTGTTCCCCTCAAATTCTTTTTGCCGTAACTGTTTGTTATTGAGTTGTATATCTCCATTTGTGAAATGACTGGTTAGCAATGTGTGTCGTTAAGTGAGAGTGCTGTGTTAGTCATTCTTACACCCATGTACTGATGTTTGGAGAGGAGAATTATTTGTTCACTTGATTTGATCACTAGAACTTGCCTTGCTTCTTGTGCCTTAATCTAGGATTGACTATGAATTATAGAGATGAAATTCAGTTTTCTTTGTGCTTCACAAGCCACTTATGCTTAAAGAGACCTACCAAATGATGAATGAATTCCTAGTCTCCCTCTTTGAGCTTTTTGACCTTTTTCTTGATTAACTTGCAATAAAAGCCAAATCCAATTATGAAGTTGACCCTCTCTTGAGCCCATTCTCCTTGACACTTGAAAAGGAATGAAAAATGAACTAAAAGTATAATTTGGGGTTGATAAGGAGGGCAAAAGAAAGAAATAGGTCAAGAACATGTGGCATGAGCATATCCCAAGGTGTTATAGAACAATGGGCTAAGAGCAAAGAAAAAGAAAAGAAAGCAAAAGAAAAAAAGAGAAAAATGAAGTTGAGCTCTCAAAATCACCTTAGGGTGTGAAAAATGCCCAAAAAAAGATGGAATGAGCAAAAGGGATAAAAAAAGTTAAAAAATTATGAAAAGTGACAAAGTGATCAAGGAGGGTAAGTGACTCAGTAAAAGCCTGAATTGTACTCTACCGGCCCTTTAACCTTCATTACAAGCTTAGAAAAGTCCTTATGTAATCTCAACCCTGACATCCAAAAAGAGAGGCACTTGAGTAAATGATCAAGCATATGGCAGGTGTGAGTTATCTTGTGAAATTCTTCGTGAGAGTGACTGCATATCTCTTTTCTCTTGATCTTGTGTGTGCTTATTATGTGTGTTTTCATTACTTCAGAAAAGGGGACACTTTTCTTTATCTAATTGTGATGGAATGTGGATTTGAATGGCTAGCATGACTAACTTCTCCAATTTGGATTTGTGCATCTTAAGATAATGTTATAAGTGGAGGCTGAATGCTTTGTTCAAATGGTTGCGGGAAAACTATATTTTGATTGATGAAGGGGGTGGATAAATTGAATTTTATCTGTTGGTAGTTGTTGTTGACAATCACCTTATTCATGATAATTTGTGAGTCCGGGTATTAGTTAGGTATAAGGTAGTGTCTCTTCTTGGTTTGTTTGAAGACAAGCAAATGCTTTAAGTTGGGGGTGTTGATATGTCGGGGATTAGTAACACATGTTTGCTTATTTTTATAGCATTCTACATGTTGGAGTCAAATTAAATAGAAAGTAACCTTATTGTGCTATGTTACAAGAACCCATCCATTTGAAAGAAGAAAGAAGTTTAGGCTAAAAAAATTCTCAAAAGACAAAGCAACATACAAACTGTCTGTCTGAAAGACGATCCGTACCTTAGTTCGTCCCTTCACAATTGCAAATTCAAAAAACCTAGAAAAATGGGTCTGTAAAGTACAGTTGAAAGGACGAACCTACTTCTGAAGGGATGGTCCGTCAACTAAAGATTTGACTCAAGCTTGATAGAATGGGATTTCTAGAATACAGAGAAATAAATGGATCGTCTTTTCAAAGGATATTCCATCTTTCAAAGGACAACAAGTCAAGGGACAGAAGTAGAAAAGTGAAAGACAGTTCAAAGGATGGTCCGTTCTTTCAAAGGACGGTCCATCCCTGCATACCTGGCACTCCGATGTTTGAATTAAATAGGCTTTTTAGGACATAATATAAATATGTTTTTCTTGTAATTTTAAGAAAGCTTTTATTTATTCAGTTCGTACTTAGTATAGAGAGTAGAACTTAGCTAATTTTAACTCTAGTTTCAAAGTATTTGTCGATCTAGGTTGTAATTGAAGATTCTCATTCATCTATTGAAGATTTCTATTCCTTTTTTTAAGAATGTATTATTATTTTGCTTTTCTTCTTTTTCTAGCTATGGGTAACTAAAACCAGATCTAGGATTGTGAAACCTAATGATCCCAATTTGTTAAAATTGAGTTTGGGCTTATGAACATATGATTGAATTTTTCTTTGTTATGTGTGATTGGTGATGAGAGTCGTCCAATCCTCTGTCCAAATTACCTTTATGATGCTTCAAAGAGAAAATGTGGGTTGGGTTAGCATCTATCAACAATGACTCAAGGCGTAACCCTAATTTAATGGGTTCTCCTAGATATAGGTTGAATTCTAAATTCACAAACAAGAAAATATTAATGCCTTCAAACATTCTTAATACACTATATTCAACATTATTCTTATACACTCTACCAGATGACTCCTTGGTGGTTGATTTTATTAATTTATCCACCCCACCAAAAATGTCTTTACATAATGAAAATGGTTAAAATTAGATAAATTCAGTAATTTTATCCCTTATGAAGAGAAAAATGATCTTGAACCCTCTTCACGCTCATGTCATATCAAGGTACTATGGAAAAAAATAAAATAATCAATTATTAAAACTAGTATTCCCTCCATCCTAATTTATGTGACACTTTTCGCTTTCCAAGAGTTAATTTGACTAATCTTTTAAGTTAAATTGGATTAGATCAGCTTTATATTTTAAAAGTAAAATTTCAATATTCATAAATTATACAAAAAGTACTATAAGTTGTACTTTTTCTCATGTCAATATGATAATAAAATTATTAAAATATATTGATCAAAATTTTCTTAGTTTGAATCTAGAAAAATAAAAATTGCAACATAATTGAAGAAAGAGTACCATTTTAGGACTTATATAGACTATCCTAATTTGGCTATGAAAAATGAATTCTTACTGCTACCGTAAGAAAGTCAGGTAACAATTCTATGTAGTTCACATTTGACTTCTTTAAAGTCGACTCCACTGTCCTTGTGTGCAACCAATTCCTTATTGTTTGAACTCCATGATCATTATAGTACATATCAGAAAGACTGTTAACAATCTTCTGTTATTACTGTATATGTCTCCACTAGTCTTAAATATTTTTTCACAACATTCTCTCAAATGTATGGACTTTGCAACTTATTATTATTGAGGATCTTCTTACCTTCTAAATCCAGCTCCCGGAAAGCATGATATTTAACATTCTTTATTTAGTGCAACATTAGCAAGATAGTCAGCTAATATGTTGCCTTGTCTTAGTACATGGGACACCTAAATATAATATTTCTGATTTTCATCTTAATCCTTATCATTAAAATTTTCAAGTTTCTTCAGAACATTCTTCAATATCACTGAATATGTCTGAAACATTATGTGATTATAATAAGGAAAGTGTTAAAACCTACAAGCCTCCGGTATGGCTAAAGCTTCTACTTTTGTATTCATGGTGCAATCTATTTCTTTTATTTTTTCATACATTAAACCTCCACTTGAACCTCTTATATAGAAAGCATAAGAACTCCTTTCTGAATTTTCTTTTGAGGCTCCATCAATATTAAATTTAAAATATCTGGTAGGAGAAGCTTCCACATCACCTTAGTAACTTTGATCTTAGGAGAATAATTCTCTACAAGATTGAGTATATCTAGCCATTTATTTGGGAAGTTCTGCATTAACGACCTTCTTACCCTAAGCAACATCTGAATTGTACTTGTAACTTGATATATGACTCTACCTAATGACATTGTACCTCATTTATGCTTGATATAATGCCTTCTCTTCCATAATTCTCATACTATGATTCATGTTACGACTTGAAAGTAAAGCTTCATACAGGACCTTACAGGCGTGTTCCACCATTTGAGAATAACTTCTCTCAGGTGTATTTCTTCCAAACTAAAACCTACAAAAGAGAAGATAGGACTAAGTCATATTAGTTGGGTATGAGTTGAAGAATAGGTGTGATATGGTTTATTGTAGGGGAGGTACAATCATAAATCATGAATTTAATCATAAGAGACTTGAATTTATGAGAGTAGGGTCTAACCCTAGAATTTCAATAGATCATGCTTGGAGACTTGAAATCATGAGATAGGGATGAACTTGGGAATGAGGGCGGAAAGATTTCTCCCATTCATAATCTTACATACCTGGGCTTGATGAATCCCTAGCTTGACTTGAAGATCCAACAGAAAATTGAATGGATTTGAAGAAGAACCCCAATCTTGGCTTGAGAGGATTTTATCTTCCAAATGAGGTGTCAGGAGTAGAATGAGGATTTCAGCTTAGAAAAACCCCTTAAAGAACCCAAAACAATGACACTTAGGAGTTAAAATCTTAGGAAGTTACAAAAATACCCCTGAGACTTCGCATTTAAAACTGTCCATCACTGCTACGACTCATCATACGACACATAGGACCTATACCATGACCCATACTGATTCCCGTGGTTTCAGGTCCGGCCTTTGATAATATTCTGAACTTCTTGCCAAGGGCACCTACCACGATCTGTACCACACTACCATAGGTCGTACTAACGCTTGTGGTTCCTCACTTCATCTAAGATCACTGCTCTGAATCTCTTCCTACGATCCTCTGGTATGACTCGTACCATCCAAGTACAACTTGTGATCACCAGTAATACCTACCTTACAAAGGGCCTGACTGTTGTTGAGCCTCTCACCATGAGTCTTGGTATGAGTCATACTAGGCTCCAACGACTCGTACTAGGACTCGTCCTTAGGTAATTTTCTAGTTTCTCTGCATGATCATCTTCCAATCCTCGAGTCTAGCCTTAGAAACTTTTGGGATGTTACATTATCTCCCCCTTGGGAATATTCATCATTGAATGGAGACTAAATAAGCTGGGAAGATAGGTAAAGAGCTGCAATCCCAGAACTGAAGCTATAGTCTAAAATACTGACGGAGTGATTAACTCAAGACTGAGATACATGACGGAATTGAATTCATGATCATTCATGCATACTATGACATGAAAGGAACTAAAAGACATGGACTTGACATGAAATTGACTAGAGTACTAAGGAGAAAATTGGTACCTCATGCTGGAACTGAGCTGGAAGGAAAAAGAAACGGGTATCTAGCCATCATATTTGAGTCGGTTTCTTACGTAGTTCCCTGAACAAGATGATTTCTCCACAAAACCTTCACCGAAGCTATCTCCTTTTTCCTTAACTTACGAACCTTAAAATCAAGGATCTCCTCATAGATAAGGCTATATTTCACCCCAATGCTCTCTACCGAAACAACTAAAGCTGAATCACTAATGAACTTTTTCAACAAAGACACATGAAAAATTGGATGCACCGAAGCTAACTCTGCTGGTAGCTCCAACTCATATGCCATCTTGCCAAGTCGCCTCAAAATCCTTTAAGGACCAACATATCGGGGACTAAGCTTTACTTTCTTACCAAACCTCATAACTCCCTTCATGGGATACACCTTTAGAATACCCAATCATCGACCTTGAACTCAAGCTCTCCCCTCCTAACATGCATATAAGATTTCTGATGACTCTAAGTTATTTTTGGCCTTTCTCTAATAAGCAGAACTTTCTCTATAGCCTCATGAAATGAATATGACCCTATCAATGTAGCCTCTCCTACTTTGAACCATCCAATAGGTGATCTACACCTCCACCCATAAAGATCCTCAAATGAAGCCATCTGAATGCTGGAGTGATAACTATTGTTATAGGAAAACTCAAAAAGAGGCAAGTGATCAACCAAACTACTCTTGGAATCAATCTCGCAAGCTCTCAACATATCCTCCAAGGTTTGAATGGTTCGTTTAGCCTAACCATCCGTCTATAGGTGAAATGTTGTTCTAAACTTTACCTGAGTACTAAGTCCCTTTTTAAATGACCTCTAGAACCGAGAGGTGAATTGAGTACCTCTATTGGAGATGATGGACAAAGGAACTCAATAAAACTAAACCAACTCCCAGACGTACAATCTAGCATAATCCTTGGCCGAATCTAAAGTTTGACTGCTAAGAAATGTGCTAATTTTCTCAACCTGTCCACCATCACCCATAAGGAGTCACACTGTTGGCGCGTACGAGGAAACCATGTAATGAAATTCATGTTGACCTCTTCCCACTTCCATGTAGGAATGCTGATGTCCTGAAGCATACCCCCGGGTTTCTGATGCTTAACCTTCACCTATTGATAATTTGGACACTTAGCTACGAATTGCACTATGTCCTTCTTCATGCCATTCCACCAATAGACTTCCTAAGTGGCATCTGGATCGATAGAGTGTCGAGAGCTATGAGCATCACTCAACATCCGCTCCCTAAATCCATCCACATCTGGAACACGAAACGACCCTGATATCGGAGTACACTATCTCGCCCAAAGGAGAAAACCTCTACTTTCTGATTCTTGACAACTTCCTTTAGTTTCATTAAGATAGGATCCTCATCTTGCCTTTCATTATATTCCATTATCAATGAAGATTCCAACCCATTCTGAACAATAACACCACCATCCGACAAATCTGTAAGGCGAACTCCTAAACAAGCAAGCCTATTGACATCCTTCACCAATCCTTCCTCCTATTCTTGACATCGGACACACTCTCCATGGACAACCTATTAAGAGAATCTACCACTACATTGGCCTTTTCCATATGATAAAGGATACTTATGTCATAGTCTTTGAAGAGCTCTAGCCATATCCTTTGCCGCAAATTCGGGTCCTTCTAGGTGAACATGTACTGAAGGCTCTTGTGGTCCGTGAACACATCCATATGCACTCGATATAAATAGTGCCTCCAAATCTTCAAGGAAAACACCACTATTGAAAACCCTAGGTCTTTCCTCGGATAATTCTTCTCATGAGTCTTAAGCTGTCTATAGGAATAAGAAATGACCTTAACATGCTTCATCAACACACACCCAAGGCCAATTCTTGAGGCGTCACAATATACAATGAAACAATCAATGCCCTCTGGTAGGGTTAATACTGGGGATGAAGTGAGTCGAATCTTTAACTCCTGAAAACTCCTATCACAAGTATCAGACCCCTGAAATTGAACCTTCTTCTAGGTTAACTTAGTCAACGGTACTGTGATGGATGAAAATACCTCTACAAACCTCTTATTTTAGCCAGCTAGATCCAAAAATCTCCTAATATCAGTGGGACTAAAAAGTATAAGCTAGTTCTTCACCGCTTTTATCTTTTGAAAGTCTACTTATACACCCTTACTAGACACCACATGACCCAAAAATGCCACTGAATTCAGCCAAAACTCAAACTTGCTGAATTTAGCAAACAACTGAATATCTTAGAGAGTCTGCAACATAATTTCAAATGAGTAGCATGCTCCTCCTCACAGCAAGAGTATATGAGGATATCGTCTATGAAGACAATAACGAACATATCCAAATGCTATTTAAACAAACTATTCATCAAATCCATGAAAGCGGCTGGAGCATTTGTTAGCCCAAATGACATAACTAAAAACTCATAGTGACCATACCAAGTCCTGAAAGTTGTCTTTGGTATATTACTCTCCCTAACTCTGAGCTGATAATAGCTGAATTTGAGGTTTATCTTTAAAAAGCACCTAGCACCCTGAAGTTTTCAAACAAGTCGTCAATTGTGGGGAGGGGATACTTATTCTTAATTGTGACCTTGTTCAACTATCAATAATCAATGCATATCCTAAGGGAATCATCCTTCTTTCCAACAAAGAGAACTGGAGCATCCTATTGGGACTTACTAGGCCTAATGAAACCCTTATCTAAAAGATCGTTCAACTGCTCTTTCAACAACTTTAGCTCGGCTACAGCCATTCTGTAAGGAGGATTGGATATGGGCTGCATAATAGGGAGAAGGTCAATATCAAAGTCAATCTCCCGCTCAGGAGGGA
The DNA here is from genome assembly GCA_018107945.1 of Datura stramonium. Classification (NCBI taxonomy): domain Eukaryota; kingdom Viridiplantae; phylum Streptophyta; class Magnoliopsida; order Solanales; family Solanaceae; genus Datura; species Datura stramonium. Next base: position 160,034 of record JACEIK010000904.1, read on the forward strand.
CTCCTGGTAGATCATCTAGGAACACCTCCGGTTACTCACATATCAGAGGAACTGACTAAGGAGTTGGGATCTTGGACGTAGAACCCTTAACCTGAACTAGATGGTATACACAACCCTTGGAGATCATCTTTCTGGCCTTAAGATAGGAAACAAAGCGACCTACAGTCACAACTGAACTACCCTTCCACTCTAGGACTGGTACACCCAAATATTGAAACTTTACCATATGAGTTCTACAGTTGACCGAAGCATAACAAGCGTGCAACCAAACCATACCGAAGATATCATCGAAATCAGTAACATCTATCTCCACAAAGTCGGTTGAGATGACTTTCTGAAGAATCGTGGTAGGGCAATTTCTATACACTCGTAGAGTTAAAACTGATTCACCGACAGGAGTAGGGACTAAGAAGGGTTCTGATAGGATTTCGGGACTATCACCGAAACTATCAGCAACATAAGGAGTCATAAGGATATTGTGGCCCCTAGGTCTAATAATACATAAACATCAAGATGGAAGACTTTAACATACCAGTGACCATATCAGGTGAGCACTCCTGGTCCTGACGCCACGAAAGTACATTGAACCTATTCTAACGCTGTCCACTAGCTACACTAGAAGAGGCGCCCTACTGAGATTGGTGAGCTGCTGAAGTGGTGGCTGGGATGCGTCCTCTACCATTAACCTCTCTAGCTAAAGGACAATCCCTGTGCATGTGCCCGGGCTTTCCACACCCGAAAAAAACATTTGAGCAACCAAGCACTCTCCTTGGTGGTTCTAACTACATATCCTACAAGCTGGGAAAGTGCGCTCCCCGTCATGTGATGTGTCCCAAGCGCACACAAGCGCACGTGGTCGTCAAGTAATATAGGATAGTGATGTCCTGATTATGGATCCCTCAGAGACTTTCCAAATCAATTGTTTAAGGTTACTTCTTTATTTCACTATTCTCACAAAAACATATATAAATGGGGAATGGTTTGAAGATTTAAACTACTAAACTTGAAATGAAAATGAACTAATAAACTAAAACTATTGCAGACTTGTTAATGCATCAAATGATGATGAAAATCTAGGGAATTGGCACTTTCGCATCAGGTTGAGATTTCAAGACATGATTACACTAGATTAATTATTCCTAAGGTTGCTATTTGCAAGTTACTATCCCATTTCTTTCCATTCTCCCGAGCATCCAAGAACTATCTCATGACCCCTAATGCCTATATCCTTATGGTCGTAGGAGAAACATGAAACGATGGTTATGCCTACTTGTATTTCAACTAAACAGGGTTGAAGGGTATATCCCTATCCTCAACAACAACTTCTAACCTTCAAACAATCGACCAAAGGATCTTTGAATTCCTCTTTTACATTTACTTTTAACCCTTTCGTCTCCCTTTCCCAAGTTCAACCAAAAGTCAATAGATTTACTCATAAGGTGATTAGTCTAGTTAATAAACGATTAAAATAAATAAATATAAACAAACTTTAATGAAGAATCAAAACTAGCATAAATCAGTCTTTCCAACGTCAACTATCAACTATGGCCAAAATCCTAGAATGCATTTAGCCACTCATAGACAAGTGGAAAAACATAAAAATCATCATCATTCAAAGTAAAATGATAAATAAAAGAAGAAACCTAAGTAGGAACTTGTGTCTCCTCGAAAATCTGTATTTACAACCTTCTATGATAAAAAAATGATGTAAGATATGCTAAAATATCGTAGATGTTGTACTTACAGGTTAGCCCTAAAATGACGCTTTTTTGCCTCAAGTAAATAACTTCAAAATCAGAAGAATTTTTCCAAGATTGGGTTTGGCGCGTCGCCCCCTCCATAGCCCCAAGTTTGGGTCAATTTTTCTCTGAAGTCTAGCTCTAGGCGCCCCACTCTAGCCATAGCACCAAGGTGTTAGCTAAATTTCTACACTTCTAAACACCTCTGGCGCCCCACTCCATCTATAGTACTAGAGTGTTGGTCAAATTTCTAAGCTTTAGGACCCTTCGAGCGCCCTACTCCATTCATAGCACCAGAATGTTGGAAAACTTTTCTAAGTCTGGAATGCTTATGGGCCTCCACGTCATCCATCTCGCCAAGGTACTAGTCAAATTCTCATGTTTAAAGCTAGGGACCTGAAACACTACGCCATCCATAACACAAACTTTGGTGCATATTTCTCAAAAGCACAAGTATTGGCACGCCACACCAGCCATAACCCCTGGCTAACTTTCGCGAACTCTTCTTTCTTCACACCTCAGGTCATTTTTTGGGTCCTTTTTCCTTCGTTTCCTACTCAAAACATCTAGAGATATTTGTTAGCTCACAAGACATACGAAAACATGAATTCATACACTTCATAGAGATTATGAAGTCACAACAAGGCTAAAAATGGGTAAAAACATGGTAAATGGGTATAAGAATATGCCCAACATCACCATGCTTCTCTGACACCTAGAGCCTGAAACTTTGCTCCTCTGATCACCTCGAGGTCTGAATGAAACACCGGCTAATGATGGAGCTGGGCTGAAGACATCTGGTGGGTCTAAGGGTGATGTCCACCACCAGATCTCTGTTGAGAGAACCTATAGCTCCCTGTCTTGGCCCTCTTGGCCTCTCTCTGCCTTTTCTTCATCTGTTCTGCCTCTATCTGCTGGGCATATATAATTAGTTGAGAGATATCTATATGATTAATTAGCATGGCGGTCCTGCACGCCTTGACCAATGAATCCATAACCCATTCATGAACATACTCATATGAGCCCTCAGGTCAGCAACCATCTCCGGAGCATACTTGGATAGCTGGGTAAACTTTAAGGAATACTCCTAAATAGTCATGTCATTTTTCTTCAAGTTGATGAACTATGCCGCCTTTGCTTCCCTCAACTCTCGAGAGAAGAATCTGTTCAAGAAAGCTATAACAAACTCATTGCAACCAATGGAGAGTGCACCAACTCCCCTGCTCTCCTTCCACTGTTGGAATCATATATAAGAAACCCCTTTCAACTGATAGGAGGCCAAGTCCTCACTTTCCTCTCACAAAATACACATTACCTGGGTAATTGTTATGACTCGAGATGGGACCCCGGATCGAGACATGATATCTAGAACCACGAATGGCTCCAAGTCAACCCATGACATGTGCATAGCAACTTAGGAGCATGAATTAAAGTGGAAACTTAGAACTTAAACATGAATAAATGGAAGCTTGAATAACATAATAATCATAAACAGAGTCAACACTTGACAAGATGAAAATCTACATAATGTTTGATAAGCCTCTATACTGGCTGATGAGCTGATGGGACAACACCCTTAAATAGCCTGCTAAAGTCTAAAATTGAAATAACATAATCAAACGCCAAGCTAAGTGTCCTAGGAAGATAAGGACTGATGTGCTGTGAGTTTACAACACTTTCTACGCTTAAAACTAAGAAAATAACATGGACTTAGGTATATTTATATGGATATAAGGCACTTTTACTTTGAATTCAGGGAAAATAAGTGTTGGAGCAAAGATGTGCAAAAGAAGCCTAAAAATACAAAAAATCAGCCAAAGTACCAGTCTCAGTACGAGTCATACCTTGATTGTATGAGTCGTATTGAGAACAGTAATGAAAGTGAGAAGGCTAAATTGGGAAGAAGGCAACCTGTGACTCTTAGTATGAGTCGTACCACAATGATAGCCACATATGACTCGTAGGAAGAAGGCACGAGTCGTACTAGGACAAAAACACTTAGCCAAACCTGCAGCAGCCAAGAACTTATGGATAGCAGGAACAACCCGTACAATCCTGCTACGGGTCGTAGGACAAATTGTGTCACAATCGACACCAGATATGAAAAACTCCTTATTAATTGAGGAAAAGGTTTTTAATATCTATATAAACATGCTTTATGTTTTATTTTTAGTTAGTGGAGGACAGAACTGAGTTGTTAGACGTGTGAATAGTTATTTTTGTGGATTTTTATTAAGTTTTGAGGAGCAATTCTTGGGATCAAATTCTTGATTTCTCACATTGTTCTTGAGGTTGTTCTTGAATAATCAAATCTGACTTTCTTCCAATTATTTCTGTAAGTATTTAAATTGTGTGTTTGTTTATGAATACAAATTACAATATTACAACCATGAGAGGCTAAAACCTCCACGACTAGGGGTTGTGGGAACCATGGTGGATTAACAAATTAGGGTTGCACAAAAGTGATTCAAAACCAATACGAAAAGCTTGTATTGTATTCTCTTCATATTTCAACATTTCTTAACAATGTACAACATTAGGACTTGCCCAAATTCTTTACTTTCTTGAACCTAGAGAGGTAGATATTAGGAAAAGAGAATTACAACAAAGTCTTGCTCTTTACGATCATTGCATTAACTTGAGATGTGGTTGCGGAAGAGTTAAATTTGAAACATATTGATAACAGTTATTTTAAAATCGCTCATGAGACCTGACCCGGTGATTGAGTATAGTCATCCAATAGGGATGAACCAGTCGTTTGGATGAACCCTAGTTATTAGTTCTACAAGTACGCATTGAGATTGATCACGTGTGTATACCCGAAGTAATTATGAATTCATAGGGGACACTTACCCTAGTTGTTTTCAAATCTCGATTTAAATCAAAATATTTATCTTTGCTTTAACATTGTTTCCTTGAAACCCCCAAATCGGAGATAACTCACCAACAAGTTCACTTACCGGCATTAGTCTAGATCTTCCACATTCCCTATGGGTTCAACCCCAACCTCTTAGTTGGGTTCTTTATTGACAATGTCTGCTTCATACTTCATCAAGAGGTGTGAGTTTGAGCATTATCAAAAAGTGGCACCATTGCCAGTGAATATGACTAAGATTAGATTAATTGCTTGTATTTGACTTTTGGTTGTTACTTCCTGAACTACGTTTTCTTTTTGTTTTTGGATATCCACAGGTTGTTTCTTGGTGAATGCCATGTACTCATCAGAGTGGAAACCCCCTGATTCCTTTGGATCTCGAACTTGAACAAACACTACGAAGGATGGAAAATCAAGAGCAAAGAGATGCCCGCCTAGATGAAGAATCTAGGCAAGCCGAGCTAGCTCAGCAAGCTGCACTTCAGGATGTAGAAGATGCTCAAGATAAGGTTGTGAATGCGGGTTGACATGGGAGAGGCAACAGAGGCCAAAGATATGCCCCTCAGTTCTTCGACGAAGATGACCCGGACATCAATGAAGTAGGGTCAACCGAAGCAATTGTACCACCACCACTTCCTGTTGGGGCCAAATTTTACATCGCGAGCACCATGATTCAATTGTTAAACATGGAAGGGGTGTTTAGTGGTTATGCAACTGAAGATGCCAACCTGCACTTGATGAACTTCGTGGGAATATGCAAGGTGTACAGGTTGCTCGGAGTCAGCCAAGATGCCATCAGACTCAGACTTTTCTCCTTTTCTCTATCCGTGAAGCCACCTTATGGTTATAGGAATTTTCCAATGACTCCATAATCAATTGGAGGGAGCGCAAGCAAGCTTTCTTAGAGATATTCTTTCAACCCTCCAGGATGTTGCATCTCAAGGATGAAATTTATAACTTTCGACAACTTAAAATTGAGGCACTCCATGGAACCTGACTGAGGTTCAAGAAGAAGTTGAAAAAGTGCCCGGACCATAATATTCCAGATGACCATTTGATGGAAATCTTTTACAGATCCTTAAACAATAGTACGAAAGTTGTAGCAGACATAATGGCGGGAGGAGCACTGATGAGTCACACCTAGGAGCAAGCCGCTACCATTCTTGACACGGTGACAAAATAAATAGGGCATGGCACACTCGGGAGGTAGACACAGCGACCGATACGTATGTTGTTGGTTTGACTGTAGACCAATGTAAAAAAGAAGAAGAGCGTGACCAAGAGTTGGCTCATATGCGACCATCGTTGGATTTGCTTACTTAAAACATCATGGGAGTTGGATCCAAAAAGGTGAATGTAGTTGGGACACAAGGAAAGGATCCAGGGCCGGACTACTCAGATTTTGAAGAGGAGGAAAACTTCTTGGACAACCAGGTGGCCAGTTTCCGAGCCAACGCCCAAGAGTCTGGACAAGACATTTGGCACCAAGGTTCTGGAAACCAAGGTCAGAACCAATATAGAGACAACAATAACTGGAATGGGTACAGGGACAAAAGTCGAGGTCGTGAGCGAGAAGGGGATTAGAGAAGGAATAATGGCTACTGCAACGATCGAGCTGAAATTTACGTGCCTCCTAATGCACGTGAGGGGGAGGATGGATAGTCAAAGTTAGAGAGCCTGATGGCTGAAATGCTAAAAAAGGTGAGGTCCACTGATGATTAGTTGAAGGAAATCCGTGGTGATATATGAAGAATAGGTTAGAGAGTGGATTCACATGTGACAACTATCAAGCAGATTGAACAAAAGGTAGGGCAACTGTCTTCATCTATGAACCCTAGGAAAAAGGGTACACTACCCAGCAACACAGTTCAAAATCCAAAGAATAATGGTCACTGTATGGCTAAGATGACTAGGAGTGGAAAGACTACTGTTGACCCCCCCCCTACCGTTTATAGATGAGTGGAAGAAAGAGAGCATGATTGAAGATGATGACATGTCACTGATATGGAATGTAATGAGGATGCTGAGTTGCCTGAGGTCCCAATTGGTGAAAAAGGGCCTGGAGTTGTACAAGGAGCAACACAAATTTACAAGGCTATTCCGTGACCACCTCCACCGTTCCCCTAAAGAATGAAGAAGGAGGCGAAGAATGGTAACTTTCAGAAATTCTTATCAATGCTCAAACAATTATCTGTGAACATACCATTGGTTGAGGCATTGGAACAAATGCTGGCATATGCTAAGTTCATGAAGTACCTTGTGAAGAAGAAGAGGTCCATAAGTTATGAGCCCGTTGATAATGTACACCATTGTAGTTCCATAGCTTCATGAGTCTTGGCCTAGAAAAAGGAAGATCCAGGTGCTTTTACCATTCCATGCACATTTGGCGATGTTGGGTTCGCAAGGGCACTTTGTGATCTGGGAGCAAGCATAAATCTGAATCCACTGGCTGTGTTTAAGCAGTTGGGCTTGGGATCCCCCACACCAACTACTATGCGGCTGCTGATGGCCGATAGAACTGCGAAAAATCCTGTGGGGGTCCTGGTCGATGTGCTTTTCAAAGTTGACAGATTTATATTCCTAGCAGACTTCGTGATCCTTGATTGCCAGGTTGATTATGAGGTCCCTATGATTTTGGGGCGACCATTCCTTGCTACTGGGAGGGCCTTCGTTGATGTGGAGGCTGGCCAATTAAAGTTCAGATTAAATAAAGAAGAGGTCACCTTCAACGTCTTACGGTCAATGAAGCAACAAAAGAAATATAGAGTGGTCTCAGTGATAGAAGATGAATCTGAGTTCCTTGATGAAGTCTGAATAGTCAAGAGACTTGCGTCGTGACGTGACATTAAATCAGGTGCTTCTTGGGAGGAAACCCAAGTGGTGGTTTGGTGAATTCTGAGTAACCAAGCCACCTGCATCGTGCCACGACGTTAAATCAAGCGCTTCTTGGGAGGCAACCCAAGTGTCTTAACTAATGTGTGTTTAGTATGTAGGGAAAACAAAAATAGGTGGCAGAAAAATCGTTGAAGAGGCAGGTGCTACGGTTCTCAGTACGACCCATGAGAGGGTTGTACGAGTCGTAGCATGAGTCGTGGTGAGAATCAGAGATGTATTTCAATGCATGAGTTCAGGGTACGGTTAGTCCTACGACTCGTAACTTAATTGTACGGATCGTAGTAATTATTGTGCCAAGAACTATGCAAGGCATGGACCACAATGAATAGAAAAGACCTATGAGTCATTATACAAATTGTACCCTAGTTGTACGAGTCGTGAGATGTGCTCGCAAGTCCACAAGTACATTTCTCAACCTCTCTATTATGGGTCCAAGGGATGAGTCGTAGGGCCTTCCTACGACTCGTGGTACGAGTCGTGATGGGTCAAAAATCCTAAAAATACTTGACTCGGTGTAGATTTTTCAAATCTACCCTATAACCTATTTAAACTCAAAACAAAGTGTACCCTTCTCCCATGCATTCAAAAACAAAGTCACAACCAAAACTCACGACTCCCTCACACCCGTAACTCAAAATCAAAGTTCAATTGAGAAACTTCCTACTCAATCAATCTCTTCCAACCCTAATTTCTGACTACCAGTTGAAGTAAGCAAGTATCAAGTAAGTATATTGCTTTGAATTTGATAAAACTTGTATGCCTGAGGTGACTGTGATAAACCCCCTGTGAGTCCTCGTTATTGCTTGACAAATGAGAAAAGGACAGTGAATGTGGGTGTGATTAAGCCATGTGTGACTAGGAATGAACTCGAAGTTGATGAAATTATGCATTGAACCACTAAAAAACTGAGTTACAGGTACTGATTAAGAAAAAGAGGGGCGAGTAGTTGTAGAATGTGCTAAAATGCATGCCTAGACCTCGGGAATTATGAGTACCCAAAATGTAAAAAGAAATCCCTATAAATTGAACCAAAATTGAGGTAGGTACAGGCTTCATGAGCGTTCTTACGACTCGTGGCTACATACTACGAGTCGTAGGATGGCTCGTTGGGGCTGCCCCAAACCAAATTTGAAAATATACAAGGTACGAATTCTAGTATGGCTCATGGTTTACTACTATCAGTCATACCTCGCAGTTGTACCAATAATCTAAAAAGGGTCAAGTCCATAAATGACAATACGATCCTTTCTACGACTCATGGAATCATCCTACTGGTCGTACCTTGAGTAGTGGAAAAATATAGAAAAATTGGTGAACAGGGGTATCCTCATACAACTCGGGATACGGGTCTTAGTATGAATCATACCTCCAAGATATGACCCGTACTGTTGAATCATGATAAACTTTAGTGGGATTAGTTCTTACCTTCTTTTTCTCAATTATGGAATTCTAATCCTCTTTCTCTATAGGTAAAATGACACTGAAGCGCAAAGCATCAAAGGCAACTGCACGGAGGACACTACTTGAAGAAACCTCCAAATCTGATCAAGCAGGCAGCTCCCCTAGTAGTTTAGTAGAGAAGTATAGGGTTGATATATCGGACACTGATAGGACCCGAAACACTAGGGTGAAGTCCAAAGCCCAAGTTGTGGCGCTACTGCCACATCTACCGGAGGTACCCAGTCTGAGGAGGGAGCTGAGGAAGGAGCTCAGGAATCGAGAAGCGGCTCTAATGCATAAGAGGGGTCTGAGAAGACCCAATTCGGAGAGGCATGTAGCGGTTCTGGGTCAGAGGAAGAGCACCAAACGCTGAGTAGGAGCAGACTCTGCCTAGGAAGAACCACACTATTTGGTGGAGAGTACTAGGAGCTCAGGAGATATATGAGCAGGGTATTGCTCTCACTGCCAAAAATAAACATAGGCAGAGCATTCAAGAAGAGATGCAGATACTCACAAATTCTTTGAACGAGGTGAAGGAGATGAAGAAGATATTCAGTTTCTACGGCTTCGAATAGATGGCTAGGGCTCCGTACCAGTACACTCCAGAAATTGTCTGTGAGTTCTACGCCAACTATTTGGCAACCATGGAACAGAAGGCTAAGGAGGGGAAGAAGTTGAAAGATCATCCCAAACTGGAGAGTGTTCTTGTTAGAAGCCAACATATCTGAGCACACCATTGCTCGGATGGTCCCTAGTTCATACCTCCATATGCTACGCTAGAATATGAGTACCGGGTGGAGGCACTGAAATAAATCAAGCAGCTAGGTTTTGAGGAAAGGAGGTAGAAATAGTGGTTGTCCGGTGTTATTGTTGAGGAAAAGGAGGAAGCAGAGTGGGTCACTAGTGAAAATAAGGTTACAAAGAATTCCCTCAACTTTATAACAAAAGCCTGCTAGATGTTAGTGCACCATAGGTTGGCACCGATAGTTAATGACAATACCTTCAGTGAAGATAAAGCAACTCTAGTGGCGTGTATCATGTCCAGATACCCCACCAACATTCTAAGGGTGATCATAGAGGAGATGCGAGATCGGGCCATGGGATTGAGCACTACTATCCCATTTTCGAGCCTCGTATTCAGATTATGCATAGAGGCAGGTATCACGGTGCATCGGGTAAGGAGCGCTTAATTGGAGGACAGTGGATAGCTGATGTTGGCCTGATCCGGGATGAAATGAACTCGGTGAGTCATGCCTAACTTTCTACCACCATTCCAGTGACTCGACCTATTGGGGACTCAAAGGTGAATGCCCCCACCTTACAAGAGCAGGGCGAGACACTGGCTACAGATGCCGATTATTCAGATACAGCTCCCAGCACTTCTGTTGCACCACAAACCAGCCTCCTGAGTTAGACACCAGCTGGATACGTCCTAGTGCCCCAGGATTTTCTCTAGAAGTTGGCCAAAAGATTGACCATGGTTGAAAGAAAAATACAATCAATGATGGAGAATGTCAAGCCTTGGTGAAAGCCGAGATCGAGACAGCTGTACAAGCATTGCATGCCCGACTTGACGGGTTTGAGAGTCGATTTAATATATGCATGGCTGAGAAGACTGATACAAGCAGCCTTCGTGAGGAGTTGGGGGCTCTTCATAGCCAAGTGGCCGAGCTATCATCACGAAAGTCGGTAGTCATAGCAGCTCCCACTCATCCTGAGCTTTATGTGGATCTAGATGAGGAGTTGAATCTAGTGGCTTACTAGGAGCCCATAACAGTAGGAAAAGAGAAAGGGAAGAAGAGGGTCTCTGAGGATGTTGAAGAAAGAGAAAGAAGAGATAGAAAAGAGAATGCAAGCGGGCACGAGTTGAGAAATTGTAGACTCATGATGCAAACCTGTCAGAGCTGCAGGAATGAGCTAGAGGAGCAGGTAGCTCCACTATGGTCCAGACTGAGCTTTCCAATGGCAAGGACCCTTCGAGTGAGCCACATTCTGTCCCGACCATTCCAGAGGTAGTAGATACGACCGAGACAACTAAGGGGGTGGACACTCCCCTGTTGACACACCAGTGAAAGCGCCCCCCACTGCCAGTTCCACGGTTGCAGAGGAGGCACCTCTTCTGAAGGATGACAGGAGCGCTTAGAGCGCCACAGGTATGTTCCCTTCCCTATATTCTTACATTTTATGCTTTGGGGACGAAGCATGCTTTATTAAAAGGGGAGGGGGTGTACTTGTATTTTTTGGAGATTTTGATTCGTCCGAGGGTTTTTCTTGTCTTGTTTCTTTTCCCTCGGGCATGCTATCTAGTAGAACCGGCATGTTTAGAATTTTATTTTTGTGTGATTTTTATTTAATTAGAAAGTAGTTTAGGAGTACTTGGCCAATAACTTGCACTAGTTTTGGATTTGTAAGAAATTGACCCTGTAAATTTTTTTTTATGAATTAGTTGTGTACTATGCATGATTTCAGTGTATCTTTTGATGTCATTTAGTATATTAGCATGAGTAGTTTTTGTTAAGCCGTTAATAAATAGGACATGTAGAGTGAATATAAATCATGTACCATGAGTAAGTGAGGTCTGATACCTAGATCAATACTGTGTAGAGGATCTAGAACTTGCCCGGTGGGTCTTTGCATAGGTTTTAGGATGGATGGTTATGAAAAGATCATAGGCCATTTTTTTGAGCTCATTTTTATCCTAAATAACCCTACCGAAATCATATGATTCCCTTGATCCAAATTTTTGAGCCTTAAATAGACCATTTTTCTTTGATTAATCGATTGACCGTACCTATTTTTATAATGAACTTGTTTTGGCCCTGGTCCCTCCTTGGACATTGTGAACCTCAACATAGGCAAAATGCCTAAGTTGAGGGTGCCTAGAGTAGGGGTGCATAAAGATTGGGAAGGTGAAAAAGGGAGATAAAAGAGAAAAATTGTGAAAAATGAGGTGTGGTGTGACAAAAGAAAAGAAAAAGAAAAGAAAAATTAAAAAAGAAAATACAAAAAGAGAATAATGCATGAAAAAGTTTGAAAACACACCACACCCATACAAGTGCATAAATAGGGTAAAAAGGGAGGAAACAGTAAGAAGAAAAAGCAAAAAGGATGAAAAAGTGAAGAATGGATCCATATGTATGTAGTGCCAAGGAGGGATTTTAGTCACTAAAAAATTTCCATATCTACCTTACCCAACACGAAATCCTACATTAAAAGCCAAACCAAGCCCTATAGTGATCCCAGCCTAACCATCTAACAGACTGAAGTAGAGAAAATAAAGGCAAGCCTATGGTATCCGCAGTATTTTGAACTTCTTTGTGAGAGTAAGAGTCTCGTTTGATCAGTCCCATGTCATATATTTTGCGATATCTGTGAGTGGAGGACTTCATTTTCTGTGAGGGTACATGATTTGTGTTTAACTTTACCAATGGTCTGTGTTAAAAGCATTGGTGATGACTTGACTATCTATTAATCACTAGATGATATGTCTTGATCCCTATTTATCATGTTTTGTAGTTGGTTGTGGTCCATGTGCTAATTTGGTTCACGGGAAAAGTGTTTTGGAGTCATAGTGCAAATTTTGTTTGGTATTGACTGTAGTATCCTAGGTTTATTTTCTAGTTAAGCGTCGTATTTAGTTTTTCTTTTTCTTTTCCTGATGACATGCAAAAGTCTTAAGAAGAGGGTGCTGATGTGCTATAAGTTTGCAACACTTTGGATGCTTAAAACTGAGAAAATAGCATGGACTTAGGTATGTTTATATGGATATAAGACTCTTTTACTTTGATTTCCGGGAAAACAAGTGTTGGAGTAAAGATGTGCAAAAAAAGCCTCAAAATGCAGAAAATCAGCCAAAGTACCAGTCATAGTACGAGCTGTACCTTGATTGTACGAGTTTTACTGAGAAATGTAATGAAAGTTAGAAGACTGAATTAGGAAGAAGGCAACCTAGGACTCTCACTACGAGCCCAACCTCTTAGTTAGGTTCTTTATTGACAATGTCCATTTCATACTTCGTCAATAGGTGTGAGTTTGAGTGTTATCAAGGACTCACCACCAATGGGAACTGAGCTGAATTGCGAGGAAAATTGGACCAACAACAGAACTGAGTCTAATCGCTCAGACCTGTATCATGAAGTGATACAACATAGAGTATGCAGTCAGTACTTTGAATTTACTGAGTATGTAAGGTAAGTAAAACATAGTTTGTAAAATGTTAGTTTAATTCATGCATATAAAATCAAAAGATCATGAGAGTAAGGACTACATGCTAAAAGTTATATCTGAGATATACATAATCATAAGCTAGTTATCATAACTGAACATAATGACCTAAGATTTAAAAATAGAAATCATATGACTTTTCATATATGAAATCGCAAATAAAAGCTCACAAACTGATCATTAGGTCAAATCTACTTTAAAATATAATAACATAAATCATGAATATAAGTAACTAAAAACATGAGGAACAATGGGAGACTCATCATAACCGACACCATCACGATAGAGGTAATGTGATGCCCCACTAAATTGCTCAAGTTGCTAGAGCCGTCCTAAGCTTTGCCTGGGCAAAGAACGATGGAGGTGTTATATCACGGGTGTGCCCTTGGGTAACGAAAATGCTCTCTTGAGAGTGTCATGACCCGAACATAGGCCCGGAATGACATACGGGAGAAAGATCCCCGAGAGGCTCCAAGTCGATCCATGGCATCAACATGACATCTAAACTCAACATAATCAAGCGGAAGTCTAATATATATAATATAGCGGAAGTATGAAAATATCATAATGTCTGAATACATAAAACAAGTTTGAAACTAAATACATGCTATGTCTGATAAGCCTCTACTATTGACCAGTTGATGGTACAAGACCCCAACTAACTCACTATAGTCTGAAACTAATAATATTAAATACAACTAATAAAGGGCCCTTGGAGGATGAGGACTTACCAACTAAGATTGGGAGACGCTAATACTGATAGTCTGGATAACAGTGGAATTGAGCTTGAATATCTAAGCCTGTATCATGAAACAATACAAATAGAGTATGCGGTCAGTACGTGGAATGTACTGAGTAGGCAAGGTAAGTAAAACTGCTAAGTAAGTAGAATCAGTGATCATGCATAACATAAAACATTTCATCAAAAGATCATGAGAGTAGGGCTTGCATGCTATTATCTCAAAACATGGCTCAAAACATAACTGAATCGAATGACCCAAAGATGAAAACTGATATTCATAAGTAAAACAGAACATTGGTTCAAACCTGCTGAAAACATAATATCATGACTGATAAACATGCATAACTGAAATCATTAGAAACAATGGGAGACTTGTCTTATAACCGACATTACAACGATAGAGCTTATGTGGTCCTGACTATTACACTCAAGTGGGTAGAGCTATCCAAACCTTGCCAGAACTAGGGACACTACCATGATATCTATATCAAGCTGAAGGCCCCTTGGGGGAAAGGGAAGCTCACAAGGATGGTCCTAATAATCTGAACATGCCTACGCTGGCACGTAGTTCTGAGAAATAGGGTTAACTGACCCTTAGCCTACTCGGTGCTTGACACTACTCCCAAAAACATGCATATGCTCTGCATCATTTTTCAACGAAGTTGGCCATCATCTAGTGGCGAAGCTGAATCATGACATGAAATACATATCCTGAATACATAAGATGAAGAGCCTTAGCTCAAACCATACCACAAGTTGAACAAGAGTGGGAGTTTAGACTCCAAAACCATGTGGTAAGATAATAACATGAAATTTAGATAAATCATGAAACATGCTTGATCATATGGGCTTGTCCAATACTTATCCATTCTTGAAATAGACTTGATCATTTGAAATCATACTTTCATCATATACATCTCATCATGCTTGAATACATATATCATAATCTCAAGTTTTCATGAACTTCCATAGGTGGGCATCATAAATTGTAAAACTTGAAGACATAATTTGTAATTGAAAATATTGTAAATTATGCCCATGAATAATAATTCAACATTAGAAACATGCATAGATCATACCTGGGTGGCAGCTCGACTTAGATTACCCTTNTTTGTAATTGAAAATATTGTAAATTATGCCCATGAATAATAATTCAACATTAGAAACATGCATAGATCATACCCATTATTGATATTTAGAGATTTACATTTTGGGTTAAAATCCCAAAGATTCGTCAACTATAATATTCATGAAATTGAAGAGGGATTGGACATGAGTGTGGATGAATACACTCATTCATAACCCTACATTCCTAGAGAAATATGATTTTATAAACACTCTTGAAAGCCCAATGGTTTGGGGAAGAACTTGATGAATCTATGCTTGATCACCCTTAGGAGCTTCTAGACTTGCATGAATGGAAGTGAATAGGCTTAGAATGAACTTACCCCTCTTAAAACACACTTTTTCTGAGTTTAAAATAACGTAGTATGGGTCCTAAGAACTTAGGAATTATGGAGAAGCCCTTAATAAATTCGCAGGAAAATGCACACTGCTAGTCCCCATGACGGACTGGATGACTCGTGCCCAACACCACGACTCATGGTCTCAAGTTGTTGCCTTCATTGAAATCTTGCTTCTGAGGGTCAACACGAGGGACACCACGATTCATGGTGCACCCAATGATTCGTGATTACCAAATCGTTACCAATACTGCCTAAACTTCGTCAACCTTCAAGCAACTCTTGACCACGGCTAACAAAACAAATCGTGTGCTGTCCATGACTCATGGTCACACCCGTGATCACCCCCAAAACTCAAAATTCAAGCAAGTCTTCCCTCCTCCCCACGAGTCACTTAACGACTCATAGTGCACTTCATGGGTTACTGGATGACTCATCCTGTGACCTAGTGCAGAAACTCTTGTTTTCTCCATTTCAACCCTCAGGTCTGATCATAGGGATTCCGGGGTATTAAAATATCTCCTCCTTGGGAACATTCGTCCTCAAATGTGGGAAATCATATTGAAAAGCTGAGAAATGCAATCATCATACTCAAATACTGAACATTTAAGTTGAAAACTGGCGGAGTGACTGACACCGAGCTGAATTACATGACTAAACTGAATTCATGAATCACACATACATACATTGACATGAAAGAAACTGGGGGACATGAACTGAACATGAAACGGAATAGAGTACTAGGGGAGAAACTGATACCTCAAGATGGAACTGTGCCGTAGGGGAATAGATGCGAGTATTTAGCCATCATATCAGCTTCAGCTTCCCACGTAGCTCCCTCAACATGCTCATTCCTCTATAAAACCTTTACTGAGGCTACTACTTTGTTCCTTACCTTTCGAACCTGACGATCAAGTATTTCCACCGAAACCTCCTCATAGCTAAGGCTATCTTTCACACCCACACTTTCTACCGAGAAAACCAAAGCTGGATCACCCAAGCATTTCATTAAAAGCGATACATGGAAAATAGGATGAACTGAAGTTAATTTTGAGGGAAACTCCAATTCATAGGCCACCTTGCCCATGCCTCTCACAATTCGGTACGAGCCAACATAACAGGGACCTAGTTTCCCTTTCTTTCCGAACCTCATCACTCCCTTAATGAGAGATACCTTCAAAAACACCCAATCATCAACTTCAAAATGAAGTTCTCTCCTCCTCACCTCCGCATTAGACTTTTGACGACTATGAGCCGTTTTTAACCTTTCTCTTATAAGCTAAACTTTCTCCAAAGCCTCATGCACCGAATTTGGTCCTATCAATGTAGCCTCACTGACCTCAAACCAACCAACATGTGATCTACACCTCCATCCATAAAGAGTCTCAAACGGAGCCATCTGTATGCTAGAATAGTAGTTGTTGTTATATGCAAACTCAATGAGAGGCAAATGATTATCCCAACTACCCTTGAAATTAATCACACACACTCTCAACATATCCTCAAGAGTCTGAATAGTTTGCTCCGCCTGACCATCCATTTGTGGGTGAAATGTTGTGCTAAGATTGGCCTGAGTACCAAGTCCCTTCTGAAATGATCTCCAAAAGTAGTGGTAAACTGAGCACCTTTATTTGATATAATGGACAAGGGCACACCAATAAACTGAATTAACTCCTGAATGTATAACTTGGCATAATCCTCCACTGAGTCAGTAGTTTTGATTGATAGAAAATGGGCTACCTTAGTCAACCTATCTACAACCACCCAAATAGAGTCATATTATCGATGAGTGCGAGGAAAACCTATAATGAAGTCCATATTGATTCCCTCCCACTTCCAAGTATGGATGCTAATGTTTTGAAGCACACCTCAAGGTCTTTGATGCTCCTCCTTCACCTGTTGATAATTTGGAGACTTAGCCACAAACTCTGCTATGTCCTTCTTCGTGTCATTCCACCAATAAACTTCCCGTAGGTCATGGTACATCTTGGTGGCACCTGGATGTATAGAATATCTGGAATCATGAGCCTCATGCAACATCCACTCCCTCAGGTCATCAAGACCTAGTACATAAAAATGACCCTGATATCGTAGCACACCATCTCCTACTTGGGATAAGACCTCCACTTTTTGATTCTGATTAGCTTCCTTCAACTTTAAAGAAATCAGATCCTCGTATTGTCTAGCTTTGACCTCGATCACCAAGGAAGATTCTGATCCATTCTGAACAATGACACCTCCATCGGTCGAGTCAACAAGACGAACTCCTAGTCGTGTACACCGATGCACATCCTTTACTAACTCTTTCCTCCCCTCATCTACATGGGTCATGCTCTCCATAAAAAGCCTGCTAAGAGCGTCTGCCACCACATTATCCATGCCCGAATGATAAAGGACAATCATATCATAATCTTTCAAAAGCTCCAACCACCTTCTCTGACGTAGATTCAAATCCTTTTGTGTAAACACGTAATTTAGGCTTTTATGATCCATAAACACATATGGACCCCGTATAGATAGTGTCTCCAAATCTTCAAGGAAAATACTACCTTCACCAACTCGAGATCATGAGTCGGATAGTTCTTTTCATGGACTTTCAGCTGGCTGGAAGCATAAGCTATAACTTTACTGTGCTGCATTAGTATACTACCCAGGCCGATCCTCAAAGCGTCATAATATACCACAAACCCATCAGTACCCTCAAGTAGGGTCAACACTGGTGCTGAGGTGAGTCGAGTCTTCAACTCTTTGAAGCTCTTCTCACAAGCCTCTGACCATTGAAACTTCACTTTCTTCTGGATCAACTTAGTAAATGGTGTTGCAATGGATAAAAACCCGTCAATGAACCTCTAATAATGACCAGCTAAACCCAAGAAACTCTTGATATCCGAAGGACTCACTGGTCTAGGCCAATTCTTCACCGCTTCTATCTTTTGAGAGTCCACCAGTACTCCCTTACTTTACACCATATGACCCAAAAATGCCACAGAGTCTTGCCAAAACTCATACTTGCTGAATTTAGCATACAACTAGTGATCCTCCAAGGTCTGTAGAGTCACCCTCAAATGAGTGACATGCTCCTCCTCGCTCCGAGAGTATATAAGGATTTCATATATGAACACAATCATGAACATATCCAAGTATGGCTTGAACATGATGTTCATCAAATCCATAAAAGCTTTAGGAGCATTCGTTAGTCTGAAATACATAAGTACAAACTCATAGTGACCATACCGAGTCCTGAAGGCTATCTTCAAAATGTCACTCTCCCGAAACTTGAGCTGATGGTATTCGGATCTGAGGTCTATCTTTGTAAAGCACTTAACATCCTGAAGATGGTAAAATATCATCAATCTTGGAGAGAGGATACCTGTTCTTGATGGTAAGTTTGTTCAATTGCTGATAATCAATGCACATACCAAGGGAGCCATCCTTCTTTCAGACAAAGAGAACTGGTGCACCCCATAGGGATTTGCTAGGTCTGATGAAACCCTTGTCTAAAAGCTCCTTCAACTCCTCTAGCACAGCTGGATCCATTATGTAAGGAGGAATAGATATAGGATGCATATTGGGAAGAAAGTCAATACCAAAATTGATTTCCCGCTTGGGAGGAATACCCCATAAATCATCTGGAAACACTTTTGGATACTCACGCACTATGGGAACTAACTGGATAGTCGGGGTCTTGGAAATAGCATCCTTAACCATAACTAGATGGTACACACAACCCTTAGAAATCATCTTTTTGGCCTTAAGATAGGAAATGAAGCGACCTACAAGAACAATTGAACTACACTTCCACTCTAGGACTAGCTCACCGAGAAATCTGAACTCTACTAAATGGGTTCTATAATTGATTGAGGCATAACATGCATGTAGTCAATTCATGCTGAAGATAACATTATAATTTGTCATGGCTAGCTCTAATAAATCTACTTAGGTGATTATCTAAAGAGTTGTAACAGGGCAATTTCTGTATACCCATCGAGCTATAACTGAATCACTGATTGGAGTAGAGACTGAGAACGGTTCTGATATGATTTCGGGACTGACTCCAAAACTACTAGCAATATAGGGTGTCACAAAAGATAAAGTAGCCCCTGCATCTAACAATACATATACATCAAGGTGGAATACTCGTAACATACCAGTGACTACATCTGGGGAGACCTCTTCCTCCTAATGAGGTGCTAGGGCATAGAATCTATTATGGCGCTGACCACCACCCGCACTAGTAGATGCCCCCTACTAAGCTGGGAGTGCTGGTGGAGCTGCTGAACTAGAGGCTAGGCCTCAACCCCTATCTTGGCCCTGTCTTGCTACTGGGAAATCTCTAAGCATATGTCCGTACTTCTCACACCCGAAACAAGGACTTGAACTTGCTAAGCACTGACCCGCATGTCTCCGGCCACACCTGCCACACTCTGTAATGCTGGACTCTGCAGGTCTGCTACCCTGACCTCTAGAGCCTGATGCTCGTCCCCTCTGGTCACGCCTGGATCTGGATGGCACACTTATAGCTGATGGTGCTAGGGCTGAAGATCTCAGATAGGACTGTTGATGGTGCCCATCACTAGGTCTCTGCTGGGAGAATCCAAAGCTATCAGTCCTGGCACTCTGGGCATCTCTCTCCTGCTCACTCACCTATACCGCCTTTATCTTCTGGGCCTACAGAACTATCCAAGGAAAGTTAATGTCCTGATAAAGCATCAGGGTCCGACGATCCTTGACCAAATAGTTTGCTATACCATGCACGAACCGACTCACTTAGGCTCTTTGATCTATCACCATCTCAGGTGCATACTTTGATAGGCGAGTGAACTCCAAGGCATACTCCTGAATTGTCAACTTTCCTTGCTTTAGGTTCACAAACTCGGCTGCTTTAATCTACATCATCTCACGAGGGAAGAATCGATCCAGAAATGCGGTATGGAACTCATCCCAACCAATGGGGCCTGCTCCAACTGTCCTTCTATCTTTTTACTGCTTTAACCAAATATGCGCAACCCCTTTCAACTAATACAAGGCTAGATTGGCGCACTCCTCTATAGTCACCCCCATGATGTGGGTGATGTTTAGAACCTCATCAATAAACTCGTGTGGATCCTTATACACCTTTAACCCAAAGAACTCTGAAGGGTTCATCCTCAGAAAATCTATGACACTCGATTCCACCGCATTCCCATTTTGAGGAACATGCACTACCGTCTATTGGTTGACCTGGGCGGTCAAATCATGAGCTAGCATCTGTATGGATGCCCTGATCCTTAGGGGCTGGTGGGGCCTGCTGGTGCCTGCTGGTGCCCATCCCCATTGTCATTCTCATGTCCATTTCTGTTTTTATTTCTTCTTCAAATTAACTCGGCGAGGAGACATGATTCTGCAAACGCGTATAGCACGAGTTAGAAGGATAGAGAAATTTTATCGCACAACTTAGATCATGAATGAAGGGAACATTTCCTAAAACATTTTGTAGCATCTTCATCATAATTGTGGCGCGCTTCACACCCATGAAAAAGACTCTACTTAACGTGGCTTTTAAACACCAAAGGAGACTTCAAAACCTAATGCTCTGATACCAAGTTTATCACAACTCGAACATAGGCACGGAACGAGACACGGGACAAAGAACCTCCAAAGGCTCCAAGTCAACCCATGGCATGAACATGACATCTAAACTCAACATAATCAAGCGGAGGTCTAACATACATAATATAGAGGAAGTCTGAAAATATCATAACGTCTGAATACATAACACAAATATGAAACTAAATACATGTTATGCCTGATAAGCCTCTACTACTAAAGAATTGATGGGATAAGACCCCAACTAACTCACTATAGTATGAAACTGAAAATATTAAATACATATAATAAAGGGCCCTCGGAGGATAAGGATTCACCAACTGAGACTGGGAGATACTAATACTGAGAGTCTGGCTAACGGCGGTACTGAGCCTGAATATCTGAGGTTGTATCATGAAATGATACAACATAGAGTATGCAGTCAATATGTGGAATGTACCGAGTATTCAAGGTAAGTAAAGCTGCTATGTAAGTAGAATCAGTGATCATGCATAAAATAAAACATTTCATCATAAGAGCCTAAGAGTTGGGCTTGTATGCTATTATCTGAAAACATGGCTTAAATATAACTGAATATCATAATAGAATCGAATGACCCAAAGCTAAAAATTGATATTCATAAGTAAAACTGACATTGCGTCATACCTACTCAAAACATAATATCATGATTGATGAACATGCATAACTGAAATCATGAGGAACAATGGGAGACTCGTCTTATAACAAACATTACCACAATAGAGCTTACGTGGCCCCGACTATTACACTCAAGTGGGCAGAGCCGTCCAAAGCCTTTTCCAGGGCTAGGGATGCCACCATGATATCGATATCAAGCTGAAGGCCCCTTGGTGGTAGGAGAAGCTCACAAGGGAGGTCCCAATAATCTGAACATACCTACGCTGGCATGTAGTTTTGAGGCATAAGTTTGACTGACCCTTAGCCTACTCGATGCTTGACACTACTCCCAAAAACATGCATATGCTCTCCATTGTTCTTAAACCAAGCTGACCATCATCTAGTGGTGAAGCTGAATCCTGACATGACAAATATATTCTGAAGACATAACATGAAGAGTCTTGGATCAAACCATAACACAAGTTGTACAAGAGGGAGATTCTAGACTCTATAACCGTGTGGTAAGCTAATAAAATGAAATTTAGATAAATCATGAAACATGCTTGATCATATGGGCTTGTATAATACTTATCCATGCTTGAAATAGACTTGATCATTCGAAAACATAGATATGGACATGGGTGATTTGAAATCATACTTTCATTATATACATCTCATCATGCTTGAATACATATATCATAATCTCAACTTTTCATGATCTTCTATGAGTGGCCATCATAATTTGTAAAACTTGAAGACATAATTTGTAATTGAAAACATTATAAATTATGCCCATGAAATATAATTCAATATTAGAAACATGAATAGACCATACCCATGATTGATACTTAGAGAATTCACATGTTGGGTTAAAACTCCATAGACTCATCAACTAGAATTTTCATGAAATTGAAGAGGGATTAGGCATGGGTGTGGATGAATACACCCATTCATAACCTTACATACCTGGAAAAATATAATTTTACAAACCCTCTTGAAAGCCAAATGGAATTTGGGGAAGAACTTGATGAATCTAAGCTTGATCACCCTTAGGAGCTTCTAGACTTGCATGTATGGAAGAGAATAGTCTTAAAATGAACTTACCCCTCTTAAAATACACTTTTTCTGAGCTTAAAACTATGTAGTATAGGTCCTAGCAACTTAGGAATTACAGAATAGCCCTTAATAAATTCACAGAAAAATGCACACTACAAGTCTCCACGAGGTACTAGATGACTCGTGGTCTCAAGTTGTTGCCTGCATTGAAACCTTGCCTTCTGAAGGTCACCATGAGGGACACCACGACACATGGTGCACCCAACGACTCGTGGTGACCAAATCGTGGCCAACACTGCCCAAACTTTGTCAATTTTCAATCAATTCTTGACCACGGCTAACAGAATGAATCGTGGTGCTGACAATGACTTGTGGTCACACTCGTGGTTACCCCCAAATCCCAAACTTCAACCAAGTCTTCCCTCCTTCTCGTGAGTCACTTAACGACTCGTAGTGCACTTCATGGTTCACTAGACGACTCGTCCTGTGACCTGGTGTAGAAACTCCTATTTTCCCCATTTCAACTCGTGGGTCTGATCTTAGGGATTTTGGGGTATTACAGTGTGGTCCCAAAATATATACCTATGGTGGCATGTAGTTTATGAGATCAGGGAACCTCGAAACTCTAAGCATACTTGAAGCTGAACACTACTCTAAAAAAACATATATATAGCTCATGAAGATATCTTGGGAGTCTCGAATCCAAAACATCTCAAAATATAGCATAAATAATAATAACGGGGAGTCTTGACTCCAAATATCTCTTTAAAACTGATCTTATAAGCCTTAACGAAATCAAGATAAAATATACTTAACTTTACATAGGCTTTCCAAATCATGAAATCATGCATACTTAGAATAATCTTTATAATGCAAAACCATGGATTCATTAATTTAAGAATTCATAAACATTCATGCATACTTGATAGCTCATCGTACTTGAAATCTTGGGCTCATAAGCTTGAAATATATAAAACATGCAAAATAGGTCATAATCTTCATAAACTTGAAATCATAAATTAGTAAGTAAATTGAGAGTCAAAACTTCCCTAATAGAAATAAATCATCATTTGAAACATAAGAGAATTGAACCTATAGAGATAGCATGGAAGATTGCATTGAATTGGGTTAAACCCTAAAATTTCACAATTTAGAACTTGAGAAGTAGAAATCATGAATTTGGATTTAAAAGGGAATGAGGGTGTAAGAATTTCCTCATTCATAATCCTACGTACCTAGGTTGATGATCCGTTGACTTTTCTTGAAGAGCCCAAGAAGATTTGAAGAGTTATTGAAGAAGAACCCTATCTCCTTTCTTGAGAGAAAATAGAACTATCGTTCTTTTGGAGAGGGTGAGGATTTAGTCTAGGCTAATCCCTTTAATCTGACTTTTAGGAAGCCCCAAAAAATGTCATTTAGGAGTTAGAAGAATAGGAGTTTACTAAAATTCCCCCAAACTATCGAATTAAATCCTTCGATTGGCAGTTACCACGACCAACAATATGGTCGTGGTTTGATTGTACGACCAATACTGAGGTTCGTACAATGCCTGGTGCTGCTTCACTAAACTACACATAACTTTTTACTTCGAACTCCGATTGACATAAGGTTAGATGCGTTAGAAATAAGACTCAAAGGGATTCTATGTGATATGTTGAATCACCCAAAAACACTTTGTGAAAAGGGATCTATTGTTTCTTGAATTTAACCCTTGTAAGAACTGATACAAAAACCCAATCGGTAAGAAGGCTCTCAACTCACCTTTGTGTTAGATGTTCCTTATGACCTTAATTTATATCCAACGCACTTCTCACACTTATGAATTGGTCTAAAACATAGTTTGTATAAGATTCATCAGGTTTGAGCCTATCCACATACCTGGAACGGTTCCAAACGTAGCCTGAATGTTCGAGGCATTATGATATACCAACTCATGACTGCAACAATGATTCGTACCATCATGTTACGACTCATAACATTAGTTGTACAAACAACCTATAACTTGTGGTTTTCTCCCGTGACTAATGAGTCCACTTTCCCTACCTCTCCAAATATTTCCACAGATGCATACCATGACCTGTCATTCCCTGCTACTAGCCATATCATGACTTGTACAACCAACACTTGGAAACCCATAGACAAGCTATGACTCTTGACCACGAGTCGTACCTACATTACCACCCGTGACGTGGACTCGAGGTCTGAATGATCATTTTCTAAACTTTTCCATGAGCCATCCTATGACTCGTGCAACCAAGCTACGACCTATATAATGAGTCGTACTGAGAGAAAACTGAAAATTTTTAGCTGAACACACTTCAAATCCTGATTCTAAATCTTGGGGAACTTTGGAGGTGTTACAATAATCATTTGGACCTCCTCACTAAACTCTTGTGGGTCCTCATCAACTCTTGACCCATGAAACTCAAGTGGGTTCATTTTGATAGTGTCTCGTACCCTAGCTGCTGCCGCATTCCTATTTTAGTTCACATGAGCCACAACCTATTGGTTTACCTGGGCCGTTATGGCCTATGCTAGCATCTGAAATGTAGCCCTAAACTTAGCATGAGTCACCTGCTCATGTAAAGGATCGATTGAAGTTGGTGGGGTTGGTTGATGCCCGTCCCCATTTCCATTCTCATGGACATTGTCATTACCATTTCTTCTTCCATTGACTCGACGAGCAGGAATATTTCTACAAATGCGTATAGCACAAGTTAGAGGAATAGAGAGAGAGATGTACTTCCTCACACAACATAGATAATGAAAGAGGTTAAATTTCCTAAACCATTTCATAGCCCCTTCCCCATAAGTGTGGTTCGCTTCATATACATGGAAAAGACTCTACTTAATGCGGCTTTTAGAAACCCTAGGACACACCTAAACCGCATGCTCTGATACCAAGTTTGTGATGACTCGAGCGTGGACTTCGGATCGAGACACGGGACTTAGAACCACGAATAGCTCCAAGCTAACCCATGGTGAAAACATAATATGATTATAATAATAGCTAAGTGGAAATAAACTTGAACACCACATAAGTGGAACTCTGCATATCATAAAAATATAAGTGTAGACGTGGGTAAACAATGTTGAAACACCTATACATAATTTTTTGAAAAGCCTCTAGCCATACGATGAGCTGGTGGGACAACAACCCTAACTAGCTCGCTAAGTCTAAAACTAAAAGACATAAGAAAAAGAGACGGGAGCGAGCTAACATTGGGCTGATCATGAGGACTCACCAAAACTACAATGGTGCTGGACTAAAGCGGGAGCGAGCTAACGTTGGGACTGAGACTGATCACCTGAACCTATATCATGAGATGATATAGCATATAGTATAAGTTTAGTACTTTAAATGTATTGAGTATATAGAGAAAGGAAAACATGCTCGTAAATAGTAAATTCAAAGTCGAGAGTAAAGGCTAAAATAAACATGAGAGCAGGCAGGGCACATGCTGAAATAATAATTGTACAATAGTCATAAACAAAAGTTATCCTTCATAAGCTAAAGTTTAATGACCCAAGAATTAGAAATAAAAATCATATAGTGTACCATACTTGAAATCATAAGTGAAAGTTCATAAACTAATCAATGGGTCAAATACGCTATAAAGCATAGTATCATAAGTCATGAACATGAATAACTTAAAACTTAAAGAATAATGGGAGACTTCATCATAACTGAAACCATTACGATAGAGCTTACATGATGCCCCAACTGTCTCGCTCAAGTGGGCAATGCCTTTCCAAGGCAAAGAACGATAAGGTATGGTAACACTCGGGAGCCCCGTTGGGCTAGGGGAACACTCTCTGGAGAGGTCCCATACATGATTATAAATCTAAAGTGGAACATAATTATGAGGCTCGGGGTTTTCTTGAAGCCCTATCTTATTCGGAGCTAGACACTACTCCCAAAAAATATGCACATGGCTCATAATCATCATTGTGAAAAAAATACTTGATCTTGCATGGGTTTGTCTAATTCATGAAATCATAATCATACTAGATATACATGAAATAGTCATAAAAATAACGCCATTAATTTGTCCATGATATATATATATTGGGTGTCATGAAAATCATACATACTTGAATAATTAATCATAATTAAAATTATAGGCTCATAAGCTTTAAATTTATAAATCATGCATAATTGGGAAAAATCACCATAAACTTAAAAATATAGATCCATGAGAGATTCCAGTGGAAAATAAGTACTCATAATCATAAATCATGAATTAATCATAAGAGACTTGAATTCATAAGAGATCATAGGAGATTTCATGAGAATAGGGTCTAAGCCTAGAATTTCAATAAAACATGCTTGGACACTTCAAATCATAAGATAGGGATAAACTTGGGCATGAGGGCAAAAGGATTTTTCCCATTCATAACCCTAAATACCTGGACTTGATGAATCCTAACTTGAATTGAAGACCCAAGAGAAGATTGAATGGATTAGATGAAGAACCCTAATATTGGCTTGAGAGGATTTGATCTTCCAATTTAGGTGTTAGGAGTAGAATGAGGATTTAGTCTTAGAAAAACTCCTTAATACACCCCTTAAATGTAATACCCCAAGAGTTCCTAAGACTAGATTCAGGACTTGGAAATACGATCAGCAGAAAGAGTTGAAAAATGTCTTAGAACGACTCGTCGCATGAGTCATGGTGAGGAGTAACAGGTCATTAGATTGAGTCATTGTGAGTTTCTGATTGACAGGTTCTGTACCAACAAGCTAAGGTACGACCCATCGGTTGATGTAATATCTCGTAGTCATGAGTCGTGATACGTATTTGTAGGACAAGGCCCAGTAGTAACAGGACATGGTACGACTCGTAGGTTTCCTGTAATGGGCTGTGGTCTGGAGTCGTCGTTTGTTTCTGGGGTGTTAGGGTTGGATTGTAGGGAACAATGAGTTGTGGTTTTACTCATGGAAAGGAGCGAATGAGTTAGAAGCAGTAGCAACGGATGGGTCCAACGACTCATTGTCACAAGGTACGTCCCGTTGTTTGAGTCTATTGGGGAGGATTCGAAAAAGTATGCATGAAGTTAGTGGTTACAACAAAAGGAAGTGACGAGTTGTTGTGACGACTCATCATGTCTAGCCGTCGTTTGAAGGTCTAAGAATTGGGGAAAAAGTGGATGGTTGTAATGAGTGATACCACGCATCGTGGTATGGAAGGATGACTCATGGTATGAGTTGTGGCATCTGGCAGTGAGGTTTTCCCTAGAAAATCAGTAAGGGAATTTTCATGAATCCTAAGCTCCTAAGTCCTAAAGTACGTCATTTTTCCCTGAAAGGAGTGTTTTAAGAGGGTTTAGCCTATCCCAAGTCATTAGGCTCCCATACATGCAAAGCTTTGAGTTTCTCTTTGAAGATCAATCTAGAATTCTCTAAATTCTTTCCCAATTCTCTTGGGATTTCAAGGATAGTTAGAGAATCAATCTACCTAGGTATATAGGGTTATGAATGAGAGTTTTCTTTTACTCTCATGACCAAAATTCTCTTCAAGTTCATGAATTCAAGTATATTATTTTATAGGGTTTTAACCCAATTTTATGAAATTTTATATGATATATCTATGGGTTAATTTTCCTCATGTTCCAAAGCATGTTTTGTGATTGATGGGAAAATTTCATACACAATTTGATTATAAATTCACGATTTCAAGTTATTAGAAATTATGCCCTATTATCCAAGTTTAATTTTATTAAAAGTCAAGTTTATTATTCATGATTTAAAGTATAATGAGATATCTAGCATGAATGAGAGTTTATAAATGACCCATGTATGAATCCATAACTTTGACTTATGAAGTCTAATTCAAGTATGCATGATTTTAAGATTTGGAAAAGCCTACCCAAGTTAAGTATGTTTTCATGATTTATCCAAGGCTAATAAAGATCAACTTATCATATGTTTTGGATTCAAGACTCCCAATGCAGCTTATGATATGTTTTGGAGTCAAGACTCCCTATGTTCAGATTTCAGACTATGCATGTAATTATAATTTCATCTTTGTTGAAAAATGATGGGAGTACTATGCATGATTTTTGGAGTAGTTTTTAGCACTGAGTAGGCTTGGGGTTCTAAGGTTCCTCGGTCTTAGACCTATGCGCCAATGTAGGTATATATGTATTTTTGGGACATCTTATGAGAGTTTTCCTCTGCCCTCAAGGGGCCTCAACTTGATATCGATATCATGGTATTGTGTTTAGACTTGGCAAGGTTTTGGACGGCTCTGCCCACTTGAGTGTGTTAGTTTGGGCATCATGTAAGCTCTATCGTGATGGTGTCGGTTATGATGAGTATCCCTTTTTTCCTCATGATTTCAATTATTCAAATTCATGACTTATGATATTATGTTTTATAGCAAGTTTGACCTAATCATCAGTTTATGAGCATTTACTTATGATTTCATTTATGACAAGTCATATGATTTCTATTCTTAACCTTGGGCCATTATGTTCAGATATGATAATCAGCTTATGACTATATATGTCTCAGATTCAGAGTTCAACATGCAATCCTTACTCTTATGATATACTAATTTATAGTTATATGATTTATTTCAATTAACATTTACTCAACATGTTTTACTTACCTTACATACTCAATACATTCAAAGTATTGACCGCATACTCTATGTTGTATCATTTCATTGATACAGGTCCGAGCGATCAGAGTCAATTTCGCCATTAGTCTAGCTACCCCGTAGTCCAACTCAGTTCTCATTTTGCTGAGTACTCATCTTTCGAGGACATTCATTTTAGTTTTTGATTATGCCATTTTAGTCTCAGACTTTAGCGAGCTAATTGAGAGTGTTGTCCCATCAACTCATCAAACAATTTAGAGGCTTATAAGATATTATGTAGACTTTTAGCTTTATCGAGTTTGACTCCATTTATGATCATTGCTATATGTTATGTTATTCATACATCCGCTTATTCATTTTTAGTTATTAGTTTCCGCTTTGATATATTCTCTTTAGTTGCTATGTTTATGCCATGGGCCGAATTGGAACCATTCGTGGTTGTAGGTCCGGTGTCCAAGTTGGGATCATGACAAACTTAGTATCAGAGAAAAGGTTTAGAGTGTCCTAGGGTGTCTGAAAGCCACGTTGAGTAGAGTATTTTTCATGGGTGTGAAACGCACCACACTTATGAGGAAGAGGCTACAAGACATTTTAAGAAAGTTTCCCTTCTTTCATGATCTATGTCGTGCGATGAAGTATCTCTCCAAAAAAGGATTTTGTAAGGAAGTAAACACGTAATTGTCACCCCCCGCCCTGGGAGGCATGACTGGCACCTGGTGCCCTACTGGAATCTGACTGAGCTGACTAAGCCTAAGTACTCCTGGTGCAGGGCTAATGCTAACTCTGAAATCAAGAAAATAACGGGCTATATCTCGGTTGTAAACATAGCCTCTGGCCGACAAGGCCTTATAGCCACCTATCACAGGAAAACAACTAACCATAATCACATGGAAACAGGGAGTCCTATGCAGGCCGATAAGGCCACCATAATGTCTAGTTATGACTGAAACTTAAATCCGGTGCTAAACTAGGCTATAGCCGACAAGGCCGCTAACTATCAGCTAAACAGGGCCCCACGCGGACAACACACAAGATAAAACACATACGGGCCCCACACGGCCAACAACAGCTAACCACATTGAAATAGAAATAATCTGCAAGCATCTAGGAGTAATATGATGGTGGGGACAAGGCCCCAACATACCCATGAACTATATAATCGAAAGGAGTAAACCTTCTATTTATAAGCTTCGGAAGAAAGGAGCCGGCTCTTCTGCTAATCCTGGCTGAAAGCTAAGAGAGATCTGCTCCTCGTCTATTTGTACCTGTAGGCAAGTAATGCAGCACCCCAAAAGGGCATCAGTACAACATGTACCGAGTATGTAAGGCAATAACTGTATATAACTGAATATAAAAGATAGAACTGAAAATGACTGAAAGAAAAGGGATAGGAGTCATACCTGAGTAGTTGGATTCTCTATTATCTAGTCTATCAATAACTATAGCATACAAGAACCTTACGTGGCCCCCATAAGCCGGAAGGTACAACCAACACAAAATAACCCACCTAGGGTTCCCACAAGCCCTGTTGAGTACACATCAACCTATATACCCCTATCAGGGTCACAATGGGTCAACCGGTAACTATAGCCATCCTACCAGTCCCCTGGGTGTGCAACTGAGCCCGCTCGGCCCCTAACTATAGCTGTGTCTGAGTCCAGTGGACTCCTGATATCTGCACCCCAGGCACCAGGCTCGTCGAGGGTATGGTGCTAATACGACGTATGTATAATAGTCCAGCCATCTTCGTCCCTCGAAGACGGCGTGCCACTCTTTCTGGAGCGACGTCATCTCATCCCTGGCAGGCGTCGACACAACTATTAACCCTGAGATTGGTCATGGAGGGATATATAGGCAAATCCAATCCCAAACAAAGCGTAAGATACTAGTCTCAGCCAATAACAACAACTATTCATGATTAATATACTTCTGATCATCTTACTGGGATTTAAACTGAATTATAATGCTATAGGAACTAACTTGCCAAAGGAAACTGCCTTAACATACCTCGAGCACCGATTATTGATTAACTGGTGAGTTTCAGCTCGTATTCAACTGCTCTTCTCAACTGCAATCATATTATTAGAAGAATGAGGCTAATTCCAGTACTAAATTCGATGAAAATGATAACTTTATATATAAATATTAACTATATTTCAACTTGACAGAACACAATCGAAAACTAGTAATTTCTCGAGAATCCAGAAGGGAGAAATTCAAACTTTAAGCCTATGATCGTATTGACACTAGTTTGGAGCAATTCCAACAACTTTAGCTTGGCGGAGTTACAATTTGCCAGGCGAATTTTGTGAAACTAACTCTGTAGTAATGCTCATTGTAGCCTTATACTTCGATACCTGAAGTTAATTCGAATTAAGGAAGGGTTTCATAGCTTAAACAGAGGAAATTAGGATGAAAATGGTGAGTTTCCTTCTCTGGTCGCGGGGTTCTTCTTATTAGGAATGAAATGAAAACATAGGGAGGAATATATATATACTTAAGGCGATGGACAGGGGTCCGTGGAACAAACCCTAGTGCATCATTTTACGGGCGTGCCACGGAGCCCAACAAAGGAGGGGGTCCATGCCACGTTGCCCCTTTGGGTAGCTAGCCCGGCCTTCTCTCGCGCAGTCCCGACTCCGTGCTCGTTCGACCTTCCCCCGGGCCCTTTTCTCGAACGTATTATACTCTAAAACTCTTAACCAATGTACGAATAGGTCGTTTAGACATTAGAAACTTATGGGGTGTAACATCCCCCCCCCCCTAGAAACATTCGTCCTCGAATGTCTTACTTTAGCTTATAGGCAGCTTAACTCTTATAACTACTTATTCTGAAAAAATTTCGGCGGAGTCTCCCTTGTAATATGGACTATCCAAAAATCCTGAAAAGTAGAAAAGTCACGTATATGCACTTCTTATAATACTATCAAAACTATTTCACAATAAGGCTAGAGTTCACTGAGCAATATATATAACAAAACTCATGAAACAACGACTGAGTCAATAACTTACCTTAACTGCATAATCTGGGCTAAGCCTGGTAGAAATTAGGATATCTGGATTTCATGTCGTCCTCAGCTTCCCAAGTCATTTACTCTCTATTCTTGTTTCTCCATAGTACTTTAACTGAAGTGACACCCTTTGTTCTCATCCTGCGAACCTTTCGATCCAATATAGCTATTGGAACATCTTCATAGGCTAATTCCATAGTAACTTGGACATCATCAACTAGAACAACTCGGGATGGATCCCTTATACACTTTCGTAGCATCGACACATGAAAGACCGAATGGATGGATTCCAATTGTGAAGGCAAATCTAGCTCGTATGCCACCTGGCCTATTCTCCGGAGTATTCGATAGGGCTCAATAAACCTCGGGCTGAGCTTACCCCATTTTCCAAACCTCATTATGCCCTTCATTGGCGAGACCTTCAGAAATACCCAGTCCCCTACACTGAACTTCAGGTTTCTACGTAATACATCTGCATAATATTTCTAGTGGCTTTGGGTTGTCAGCAGATGTTCTCTGATAAGCTTTACTTTCTCTTATGACTGATGAATTATATCTGGCCCTACTAACCCTGATTCTACAACCTCGAACCAGCCAACTGGGGACCTATATTTCCGCCTATATAAGGCATAAGGTGCCATTTGGATTGCCGAGTGATAACTTCTATTGTAAGTAAACTCAATAAGTGGTAAGTGTGCATCCCTGCTGCCTCCAAAATCTAGCACACACGCTCGTAACATATCATCGAGTGTCTGAATTGTATGTTCCGCCTGCCCGTCTGTTTCAAGATGGAAGGTCGTACTAAGATTAACCTGCGTCCCCAGACCATTTTGGAAAGTTTGCCAAAATGTTGCTATGAACTGTTCCCCTCTATCGGAAATGATTGATACTGGAGCACCATGCAATCATACTATTTCTCTGATATACAATTCAGCGTAGTCCTCGGCTGAGAAGGTAGCCCTGACTGGAAGAAAGTGAGCTGATTTCGTAAAGCTATCAACAATCACCCATATGGAATCAAATTTACGCCTGGTACGAGGTAGCCCTGTCACAAAATTCATATTAATTGCCTCCCACTTCCACATAGACATAACTATCTCCTGTGTCAGTCCGTCGGGTTTCTGATGTTCGGCTTTCACCTGCTGGAAATTAGGACACTGAGCTACAAACTCTGCTATCTCCTTTTTCATCCCCGGCCACCAATAAATTTCTTTTATTTCATGGTACATCTTCGTTGAACCTGAATAAAGAGAATAACGGGAATAATGTACCTCGCTCATAATCTGTTGGCGAAGTCTTGATGCATCCGGGACACAAAGGTGACCCCAATGCCTCAAACTCCATCTTTTGTTACCTTAAAATCCGTTACCTCCCCTCACTGAGCCTTATTTCTGAGCTGGGCTAGGTGAGGTTCTTCATATTTTCACTTCTTTACTTCTACTACTAATGATGATACTGTAGTATTCTGAATCACTGCTCCGTTGTCCCCTGTATCTACAATACGAACGGCTAGATTGGCCAATTGGTGCAATTCTCGAGCTAGTTCTCGTTGTTCTAGCCTTAGGTAGGCTAAGCTTCCCATGGATTTGCAACTGAGGGAATTTGCTACAATATTGGCTTTTCCTGGATGATACAAAATATTTACATCATAGTCTTTCAATAATTCTAACCAGCAGCGCTTCCGCAGATTCAACTCTTTCTATGTGAAGATATACTGGAGGCTCTTGTGGTCAGTAAAAATATCTACATGAACATCGTACAGATAGGGCCTCCATATTTTCAAGGCATGAATCACTGCGGCTAATTCCAGGCCATGGGTGGGGTAGTTCTTTTCATGCTTCTTCAGCTGCCTGGAAGCGTAAGCAATTATTTTACCATGCTGCATCAAAACACATCCTAACCCGACGCCTGAAGAATCACAGTATACTGCATAACCCTCTTATCCTTCTAGCAAGGATAATATTAGTGTTGAGGTCAGTCTATTTTTCAACTCCTGAAAGCTCTGTTCACATGCTTCAGTCCAGTGAAATTTAGCTGTTTTCTGAGTTAACTAGGTCAAAGGTGCTGCTAAGGTGGAAAATCCTTCCATGAACCTTCTGTAATACCCAGCTAACCCTAGGAAACTGCGTGCCTCGATTGGAGTTGTTGGCCTAGGCCATGTTTTTACCTCCTCAATCTTCTAGGAATCTACTTGGATACCAGCTTCTGACACAACATGACCCAGGAAGGCCACTAAATTCAGCCAAAAGTCACACTTGGAAAATTTCACATATAACTGACTATCTCTGAGAATCTGGAACACTGTCAGTACATGATCCCGATGTTCTGCTTTTGAGCGGGAATACACCAAAATATCATTAAAAAATACTATCACAAATAGGTCCAGATACGGTCTAAAGATACTGTTCATCAAGTCCATGAACACTGCTGGAGCATTTGTCATCCCGAAGGACATGACTAGAAATTCAAAATGGCCATACCTAGTTCTGAAAGCGGTTTTTGGAATATCCCTCTCACTAACCCGAACCTGATGGTATCCTAACCTTAAGTAAATTTTTGAGAAATATTTCGCCCCCTGTAACTGATCAAACAAGTCATCTATTCTGGGAAGCGGGTACTTATTCTTGATAGTGATTTTATTCAGCTCTCGGTAGTCTATACACATATGGAGGGAGCCATCTATTCTTTCTCACAAACAGAACTGGTTCCCCCCACGGTGAAGTACTCGTCCTAATGAAGAGGTATCTTAGTAAATTTCCATATTTTTATAACCTAATCCAGAACATTTTGGGATTCCTATGGAGTATATCTAAGGATTTCATTAGTCTAAACTATTATTCCCATTCATTACAATGTGAATTCAAGATCATTAGCTCTCAAGTTTATCAAGCAAGTTAGGGATTCATCACCCTCAACCTACGGTTCTTAAAGCTTGAGTCTAAGTTCAACTTTTCAGTTATGTAAGGCTAACCTAAGTAAGGATTCTTAATCATCCTTATTCTCTACATCTATCAAGAACTCGTTGCGATCAAAGCTAGGGGTTTTACCCAAATTCTTGAATTGCCTTCTTCTCTATCTATTGAATTTGTTCATTGATGAGTGATTCCTATTGAGTCGTATCTCTTGTTATTGATCATCATTATTTTGATAATATTGTTGCTATCTCTTGGTGATTATTGATTGTTGATGTTGGTTCATGTCTCTTATCCCATGAACCCTAATGCATGAAAGTCATGATCTTGAAAGCATTGTTATTTAAGATAAATGCATTCTTTTCCTAAAGTTGAGCAAATTTTTAGATGCGTTTTCATGAAGAGATTTTGAAAAGGAAAGTATGATTTCTAGAATGGTTTTTAAAAGCTAAACCAAAGTCTTATTTTGAAAATCAATAGTTTTGAGCATACAGGCTCCCAATTTTAAAAGAGATTTTGAGCGAACACTCAACAAGAGATCTTAAAACATCTACTATATCTATAACTAAAGTTCTTTATAAAAGATTTTTTCAGTTGCCTCAGATATACATAAGTATATGATCATATATTTTGGGAGGTTTATTTAGCACCGAGTTGGATGAAGAGTTCAGATAAAACGTAAGCCCCAGAACTATATAGCCTAAGTAGGTTAGGATCATGGCGTTGATTCAGGTGACTCCTCAGATAAATCCCTTGTAAGGACTTCAGTTATGGATCCACAGTTAAGCATTCTCTGCTTGGGAATCCTTTGAGCATTTCTACCAACTTGAGCAATATAGCTAGGCATCATGTGCTCATTCATAATGGTGTCAGTTATTTGAAACTCCCCAAGTTAAAATTATGCATTTTTACAAGTATTTTTAGAGATTGTTTTAATGCACAATTTTGTTTCATAACTATTTAACACATTGATCATATTGTGTTTTATGCATCATTAAGAACTTCAATTTTAGTTATATTATTCCATTCACTTATTTCTTTAGTTCAGATATTCTTGCTTAATTGTTGTTCTATTCATCTTTACTACATATCGTGCATTTGATGTACTGATGTCTTTTGCTGCATCGTACTATGATGCAGATTTAGGTACATAGGATCAGCAGTAGACGCTTCGTTAGGATCTCACATTCATTCATCAGATGGTGAGGCCTCCTGATCTTATGTGTGCTTGGCGACATTAAGTTTTTGGCACCGCTGTCGGGGACTTGAATATTGATTAATTGATTTTGGTTGGAATATTTTCTCCGCTTTCAGTATCTTACATTGGTTGTTGGTTGTTTCATATTTCAGGTATTATTCGTCCAGTGTATGCCAGCTACTCGAAGTCAAGAAAAACCCTTGGCAGATTTTGAGCCTAAAATAGAGAGAACATTTCATCGATTAGCAGTAATGGCAGAGAACAATAAGCCAGAATGTGCCAAAAAACCAGATCGGATTCCATTTCTAAACATTGCTACGCTAAACATAAAGAATGCTTCTAAAGAAATCATCAAGCCGACCATCACTGAGAACTTTGAATTAAAGGAGGGAACCATGCGGTTGATTCAAAACACTTGTTAGTTTGGGGCAAGCCGCAGGAGGATCCTCACAGGCATTTGATGACATTTGTGGAATTGAGTGAGAATTTTCATTACCAAAATATTTTTATTGAGTATGTTAAGCTCACTTTGTTCCTATTTTCACTTATTAGAGAGGAAAAAGAATGGGTTTAGAATGAACCAGTAGTGTACATCACCACTTGGGAAGCTCTTTCCAGTAAGTTCATAAATAGTTTTATCTCTTTGAGGAGATGAGATTATTGGGCATAATTTTATAGCGGGATTGAAGCTAGAGTCTAAGATTCTACTTGATGCTACTGCACAAGAACAGATACTATCCAAGAGCTATGATGAGATAGAATCTTTGTTGAATCTCATGTCAGTTGGGAGTAAGGATTATCAAGAATTAGGAAGAGGTTTCAAGCAACAAAGGTTCCAGGGAAACTTGACGTTGATGGTGTGGATGCGATTCAGTAAGATATCAGTTAGTTGGTGAATGTGATTAGCAAGGTAGTGACCACACCAGCAATAAATCAGGTTCACCAATTTCAGACTCTACAACCATCATGTGAGCCATGTGGAGAAAATCATGTTTATTCAGGTTGTCTGTTAAACCCAAAATCTATCTATTATGTGGGAAACAAGGTCGCAGTGGTGTGGTTGTGATTTGGTCAGATACCAATTAGTTGGTGAATGTGATCAGTAAGTTAGTGACTACCCAGTAGTAAATCAGGCTCAAAAATTTCAGAATCTACTGCCATTATGTGAGGCATGTGGAGAAAATCATATTTATTCAGGTTGTCCATTAAACCCAGAATTTATCAATTATGCGGGGCACCAAGGTTTCAGTTGAGGATTTTAAGAGAACAGTTGTAATTAGGGTTACAGGAATGCAACTGATCCTCCATGGGGAGGAAACCAGAACTTTCAGAGACCCCTAAATAACATTTAGAGTAATTTGGGCTAGTAGCCTAACAGTATATTATAGGAGACAATGAAGCATTGTTTGGGTCAATAGAGTCAAATTGTTAACGAGATGCAGAGTTGATTCATTAGTTGGAGAGAAAATTAGGGCAGATGGAAATTTATTAGACAACTAGGCCTCGGAGGGCACTTCCAATTAATAAAGAGAAGAATTCCAAGGAGAATGTAAGCATAATTTCTTTTCTTAGTGGAAAAGAGTTAGGTGAAGTGATACCTAGAGATAATAAGGCAATGGTAGAACAAGTTGCAGAATCAAATAAAGAGGTTGGTGAGTCGAGTCATTTACATCCAAAAGCAGTAGAGGTCAGAACATCTCCTCCATTTCCAGAGAGATTTAGAAAGCAGAAAGAGTACGCAGCATGTAAGAAATTTCTAGTCATCTTGAAGCAGGTGCAAGTAAATGTAGCGTTATTGTAGGAGGTTCCAAAGCACGATAAATATGTTAAGTACGTTTTGGATAATAAAAGAAAGCTCACAAAGTTTGAGACTGTGGCTCTTATAGAGAAATGCAGCTCCCGTGTGAGAGATAAGATTCTACTAAAGTTGGAGGATCTCAGGAGTTTCACTATTCCAGTCATCATTGGAAACACGAAAATTGGCTTAGCACTATGTGATTTGGGTGCAAGCATTAATCTCATGCTTGCACCGCTATTTAAAATTTGGGGTTAGGAGAACCATGTCCCACTATATTGACTCTACAGTTAGCCGATAGGTCAATCACTTATCCTAATGGTATTATTAAAGATGTGTTTCTTAAAGTGGGACCAGTCATCTTGCTGAAGGACATTATTATATTTGACTATGATGGTAATGAAGCAGTACCCATTATCTTAGGTAGAGGATTCTTGGCTATAACAGATGCAGTTATCAGGGTAAAGTCAGGGAAGATTTCGATGATAGTGGATGGTAAGGAAACATTATCTGATGTATTCAGGGTAGAACGATTTCCACCCCACTATGAGGAGTTAAAGACCATTATGATGGTAGAACCTGAAATAACCAAGGAAGCATTGGAGTAGTATTTATCGCATGAGGACCTATTGGGGAGAGCTTTTGTATATGAGAAGGAATAGGTAGACAGTTTAGAGGTGGCCAAATGTTTGGAATTCTTGGATTCTACTAGCTCTTATATCATGAGAGGGTCTCCTTTAGAGATACTTGATAGGCCTTTGACTTGGGAGAAGCCAAAACCTTCTATTAAGAAGGTGTCAGTTCTTGAATTAAATCCTTTACTAGTTTATTTGAAATATGCTTATCTAGGCAACATAACACACTACCTATGATAATATCTTCTTTGTTGTTTGATGAATTGTTTGATAGATTGTTGAAGGTGCTAAAGGATCATGTGACAACGATCGGCTGGACCATAGTCGATATAAAATGGACAAGCAGTTCCTTTTGTATGCATAAAATATTATTAGAAGAGGGTGCCAAACCCAGTATAGAACACCAGGTGTGGAACTTTAGAGAATTTTTTTTATTCTGGTGGGCATAGTGAGAGGCATGTTGCGCCGGCCTCATTCACCAAAAGAAAAAAAAATTCTAAAGTGGTGGGTGTTGTGACTGGTGTCGTGCCTGATAAGAGTGGGCAAAGTTTTTTCTTGGTCCATTGGTCAATCTAAACCAAATACAGTAATTAACATAAATCTGTCACCCATACACTTTATTATTAGTTTTCCTTTATCTTCTCTCTCTAAAAAAGTAAAAGAAAGAAAATAAAAAAGCTCTCTTTCTCTCTTTATATATTTAGCCGTAACCCCCTCCCCATTCTCCTCCATTGTTTTCTTCTCCAAATCTTGGTGAAGAAAGATTCTCCAACTCAAGTAAGTAAGTTTTCTTCCTTCCTTTAGTATTTTCTTTTGAAAGCATGCTCCCATTACCCTCTCTTCTCCAAATCGAAAACCCAAGTCACCATTGTGGGCAAGAATCTTGAACTTTATAATGTGGGTTTTCGATGGATTAAAAATCATATTTTCTTCCATAATAATGTTATATCCTTAATTGGGTTGTTGTTTTGGTTGAATTTTTTGTGGTTTTGAGTTGTGGGTCTGAAGAGAGGTTGTGAATGGGTGGTAGATATTTCCATAAAATTCTTGAAATTTGAGTACTTTTGTAGAAGAAGAAGCTTCTTGAATAGTATGATTTTATAATTGTAAGAATAGTGGATTGTTGAAAATTCATACCAACTTATGTGGAGAGCTACTGAAAATAATAAAATTTTGGTTTTGGGTGTATATTGTGACTACTTCCACGCTTGAGTTGTGGTAAATTGAGAATTGGTGAAGTGAGGGGAGTGAAATTGTGAATGTGAGAAATGTGTTATGGTGTAAAGTTTGTGAATGAATTGAGGTGATGAGATTTGGCATGATAATAGGGGAAGTCTGAGTACCCTATTTGACAAATTCTCATAACTATGCTAGAGAATTAAGTGTGGGGTCATTTTGTGTCTCCTCTATCCTTAATGTTCATGGACTAATTTTTATTTGGTGTTGATTTTGGTTGGCATGTTTTTTGGCTTCATGTGCAAACAAAGGCAAAGAGGTAGCAACCTCAAGCAAGGGGTACAAAAGGCTTAGGAAAAGAGTTGCACTGAATTCATCGATCCCAAGGGCACCCCCTTCTAGGAGGTTTAGAACTAAGGTTGTAGAGGAGCATGGACTCAAATGGTTCAATGCTCCAAAAGAAGATAAATATGCCTCGGAGAATTGGATTGATGAAGGGTGTTTGGAAGTTGAGTTCCCCGTCATTTGTGACACCATCCGTGAGTTAGGGATTGCTTATGTATTTGTTGAGCCAGGGGAGTGAAACCTTAACTTAGTGAGGGAGTTTTTTTGCCAATTGGAACACTTATTATGGAGACAGCACAAAGGTAAGAGTGCATGGTCAAGTGGTCTGTTTCACTGCCAAGGCCTTCAATGTAATACTTGACACACCAGTGGTGGACCCAGAGATGTATTTTTTGTTGTTTGAAAAGCCTCTATATCGTGACATCTGCCACACATTGTGTAGAGAGCATTCAGCTCCCCGGTGGGCACAAAGTGAGACTAGTGTTCATTCAACACTGTCATTTTCCTACTTGACTAAGGAGGCTAGAGTTTGGGTTAAATTGGTCTATGTCGTACTCCTCCAAAGGAAACATACCACTTAGATCACTCGAGTAAGGGTAGTATTAGTGATGAAGGGATTGATAATTAACTTTGGAGTAGAGCATAAGGCTAATTTGTGGCGATCTAGGGACAATTGTAGTTGGAATATTTTTATGGAAGCTGTTGACTTAGTTCTTAAGAAAGCTTGGTATTGATGAAGAAGAGGTTGACCTCCACCTACCACTAGCAGGGCACTTTGTAGGGAAGATGATAGATGTTACAAAGGTGAAGGAGCCAAGTACCATATTTGGACCGGCTCTCACTCCAGCTGAGTGCCATGCTCGAGATGATGATTGAAAAGGTTGTATGTTCGAGATGTTTGACCTGCAGCTAAGGATTGGGAGTAGACCCACGACTGCTGAGGAGATGACTACATTAGAGGATCGGTGCCCACTTATAGACAGTGCCATGATGATGTGCAAGGTAGGACCAGCATTTGAGGAGACACTAGATGATGATTAGCCTGTAGTGCTGACAGATATGGTAGATGACGATGATGATGAGAATGATGCCACCACCAGAGAAATGCTAATTGATGATACAAAAGATGTTGATGATCAGGATTTTAATCCTGAAGATGACGATTATTCTTAGAGGCCCAGGAAGTTCTTTTCTCTATCTATTTGTTATGATATGTTTGTGCACTAGGAACATTGTAATATTTAAGTGTGAGGTGGAGGAAATAGATTTTCTTGTGTTCTATCTTTTCTAGATTATTAGAGTTGGGTTGTAGAAATTATTATCAAAACTTCTATATTAGTTCTATCTCAGATAGCTTGGTTTGTAATAGATAGTACGTGGATGGTTCTGGAAACTATAATGTTGTTATGCTATGTGCATGTTCATCTTTGGTTGTTTATTTGGTTTCACTTAGAGTATATTTTTTTAGAGTCCATCATATATGTAGTGATTGGTCCCGATATTTGATGAATGACAACCTTCTTAAGGGAAAATTAGTCACTTTTTTAGAGTAAAAAATCACCACTTGTGTGCTCTTTACATTTCACATAGGAGATAAGATAGAAGAATGGATTGGTCATCTTGAATGCATGAGAAGTAAAAATTCCATGAGAAACACATATGTTCTTTAACTTGACTCAAGATGGAAAAGTGGTCTTAATAATGACATTCATTCAATATGATTGTGTGAATATGTGGCCATAAGAAACCGATTCAAATCATGATGTGATGAGGGGTGAGCTTAAAATTGTTGTGTTTGATACATACGGTAACATCTAGAACTTGCCTAAGATATGTTCATGATAACTAATTGTCAAAGAGGTAAGACATGATTAAGGCATTTCGTTGATAGACCCATGTTTGCTCGTTGTTGTTGTACCACTTTCAACGTTATCCTTAGCCAACCCCTTTGAGTTGTAAACCTTTATTTTTTTTAGCCACAAAAGAAGCCTGTCCCTTATTCTACGTAACCTCCATAAGATTGATCCAAAGACATTCTAATGCACTTTGATATGTAGGAATGAAGGTTCCACCGGTGTAATAATGTTCATGGAAAGGAAAGAAGAAACTTTGTAGATGGAAAGATGAGAAATTAGAAAAGAGAGGTGCCCATGGAATAAAATGTTACTTTTTGCTAGAACATAAAGAAAAGATTCTTAACAATTGATCTTATAAGAAGAAACTAGCAACCAAGTAGTGTAAAAAGAGGCATGAGAAAAGAAAAGAGGATTAGTGAAATAAAAGGTAAGTAGTAAGGAAACATGGTGGAAAAGAAGGATGAAGTGAAAACATGTCTTAAAGTGCTTAGGATTGGTAGCCACTGTTGACAAAATAATTTCCACCTGTCCTTTAGCCGAATTTACAACTAGAAAAGTCCTTTTAATCTTAGTCTTTTTGAATTAATTGAGTGATCTAACTATGCATGAGAGGCAAGCCTATGGTATGTTGCATACGTATGAAATATTATTTGTAAGAGTAAGTGCGCCTTATTGATTTTTGTTCCAAGTTCTTACATTGATAATATGAGAGAAGGAACATCACTAAATAACTGAGGGCATAAGATAGTCAGAGTCGGTACACTATGTGTCGTATATTTCATGCTTAATCATGTTGGCCCCATTTTGATTAAAAAAGAGTCAGCTATAGAAAGTATGTAGTTTCAAATGTGTTGTGGATTGTTTATAAATTGACGAACCACCTATTCATGTGTTCTGTTCTAGCTACTTGACTGAAAATTGATAGATGCAATAAGTGGTGTGGAAGAAAGTTATGTTGAATGAAAGTAGGGATTGTTCGAGGATGAACAATGGTCTAAGTGTGGGGTGGTGATCTAGGACGTATTTATACGCCCGCTTGTCAGATTGTACCAATCTTTCATCATGTTCTGATAAGAATATCCTTATAAAATGCAAGGTTTCATGAAAATATTTGTGGAAAGAGCTAATATATATGTCTAGATGATTTTTGCAGGTAACACAAGAAAAGATACTCAAAAAAGGTGCAAGGTGTAAAGAAAGAAGAATTCAAAGGAAATTTTGGCCTGGTGAATTGCGAGAAGTGTCGCGCCAAGTCTCAAACTCCAAAGAGATTATGCTCAAGTTGGTGCGATGGCTAAAGTGGCATGCCAAGTAGTAAAATTCAAAGGAATTTTTTATCAATACCTTGGAAAATCGAGAGAAGTGGTGTGCAGAGAAGACTAAACTCTAAAAAATTTCTAACATTCTGGTGCATTGAGAGAAGTGGCATGCCAACACCTGAACTACAGATTTTTTGATCAACACCTTGGTAAAATGGTTGAAGTGGCGTGCCAGGAGCCAAACTTCATAAAA
This sequence comes from Datura stramonium, assembly GCA_018107945.1. Taxonomy (NCBI): domain Eukaryota; kingdom Viridiplantae; phylum Streptophyta; class Magnoliopsida; order Solanales; family Solanaceae; genus Datura; species Datura stramonium. The sequence goes on from JACEIK010000904.1 coordinate 203,714, forward strand.
AGTTCAAGCCAAGTTAGGCACATTGGGTGAAGCGGCGCCCATCCTCTATCCAGGAAATATTTTTCTAAGTCTAAAGCTAAGTTACTTAAGGGGGAAAAGGAAATTTGTTACCAAGCCTATAAACACATCACTAGGGAATTTATTAGGGATATACGATATTTGGTGGGGGGAAGAAAAGAGACATGGAGTTCTATTTTCTTCTTAGTATTTTCTTCATTACTTATTACTTTTGTTGGTTTTTTGAATGATGATTCTTATGGTTTTACACTTGAAAATGAGTGGCTAAACACCTTTAATCTAGGGTTTGTCCACAAGCTTGATGTTTGTAGTTCAAAGTTCATTTATGCTAGACATTTAAATCTTATTATTAAGATTGTTTCTGCTTACTAGATTTAAAGCATAGAGTAGGTTTCACTTCTTTATGATGTTTTCGGGGAATTGATTTCATTGTTGTGGATAGGGATATACCCTACTATTACACTGCGTAAAATGTTAACAGTTAGTAAGCGTATGCGTAGATTTGTGATGAGTAAATAGAGCTTGACACATAGGGGAAAAGCCTCGGAAGCAGGGTCGGGAGAGGCTAGGCCATGAGGGACCAGCGCAACGCGCCAGCTTGCAGTGCCCTGGCCAGCGGCGCGCCAGGCCTGCTACCGCTATGGGAGGTGCGGTGCGGGGGCCTTGTGGCATGTTGGGCAGCGTGAGGCACACCCGGACACCACCCTACACTTATATATATACTCCCCTCACTCAATTTTAAATCATTTTAAAAGTTTTCTTCGGCCAGAGAAGAGAAAAACCATAACTTTCATCGAATTTTCGTCGAATTACGCTACCAAGTGCCGTCCAAACACTAATTAACTTCGGGTAACGAGTTCTAGGCCTACTTGAAGCATTACTATGGAGTAATTTCTCAAAAATTCGCTCGGCAAACCGAAACTCCGCCGAGTAAAAATTATCAGAATTGCTCCAAATTGATTCCTACCCGGCCACAAGAATTAGGTAAGCACTTCTCCCTTCTGAACTCTCGGGAAATCATAGATTTTCAGCTGAGTTTTTCAAAGTTGGATTATAGTTAATTCTATTATTGAAAGTTATCGATATTTACCAAGTTTAGTATTGAAATTAGTTCTATTCTCTCAACATAGAGGGTACAGTTGGAAAGAACTGCCAATTGCAAGTTGAAACTCGCCAGCTGAACAAAAGTCAACATTCGAGGTATGTTAAGGCTTATTCCTTCGGCAAATTATTCTCGGCATATAGTGATACGACCTATGTATTAAACGTAGATAATGATCCTATATGTTGTAATTAGTTGTTGCTAGTATATAAGGATCAGGTATGTCGTGATTAGTTCTAATCAGTAGATTACAGTTACATATGTTGTGGTTAGCTGCTACAAAATGTATAAATATTATATCGCAGTATCCCTTATCGGGAAAGAACATGTTAAGTATGACACACGCTAGAAGGATCGTAGGAACTCCGCTGTTCTTCAGTTCATTATGTTAGTAGAATTGGATGTTTTACTATCAGGCATAGACCTTAGAAGCTCGTGGATAGTTATTAGTCCTGAGTTAGTAAGTTGAACAACATAGGTGCATCTAGGCGATATAACTACCAATTTGGAATATGTATTATCAGTGAAGCACACCCAGAGGCCATTGGCGTACCCTCACGCCCCAGTGCCAGAAATTTATATAGGATGGTCACACTTTAGAGTTAGTGGCACTAGGGTTGCCTAGTGAACTGAGTGACAGCCTGCTATCTAGTTAGCTACTACCAGTGACTGTCAGTTCTAGTTGACTTAGTATTCATCATAAAGGTTGCCCAGGAAGACATCCCAGTAGTTTAGATCAAATAGACCTATGGGTACCCTAAGTAAGGGGACCTTATTAGTAGTTAGAGGCAGGCCAACGCCCCAACCTGCTCCTATAAGATGCTCAGGTACATGTTTCCATGAGTGGCTAAGTCCATGTAAACTTACCTACAAGGTTAGGAATTGTCTAGAAGAGTCATATAAGATCTAAACAGACCAAGTAAGGTCTAAAGGACTAGAACCATGTTAGCAAAGTGTTGCCCTTAGGCTAAGAAATTCAGTAGGCTACTTGTGGAGGATTAGGGGCCGACCGCTCAAAAGCATGTTCAATTAGTAGCAGCCTTACAGTCGTTCTAAGAAAAGGAACTATGTAATTGGTCTTTTGCGACCCTACAGTTGCTTATGAGTTATAGTTGTCCGAGCAGGACATTCAGAGTATTATTAGGCCACTCCAGACCTCACCTTATCCGGTCTAGATCATTAGACATTATGATCACTATCAGGATCCTTTGATCAGATACAGGTACACGGTGTGTGCCTGCTACCAACTATACAGACTTTTCTAAGGGCGAGCAGCAATCGCGTTAGGCCCAGAAGGCCAAATACGCCTTTTGAGTGGCTAGATTGAGACTTCAGAATAGCATATCAGTTGGGATTGCTCTAACCTAGGAGCCTTCCGTGACCACCCCAGGGTTACTAGTTATGTCATCACCTATGGGGCTATATGACGTTGCTTCGAGGAGTGATATGTCATCCCAAGGGACGATGTAGAGGCCAAAGGGCCATATTATTGTCCATTCCATGGTTGGACTATTATTTTTATGTCGTATTAGCATCACTAACCCTCATAGAGCCTGGTGCCCAGGGTGCAGTTATCAGGAGTCCACCAGACTCAAACACAGCTACATATCAGGAGCCGAGTGGGCTCAGTTGCAGGCGCAGGGGACCGGTCGGATGGCTATAGCACCAGTGTAGTCATAGGAACCTTGTTAGGGGTATATAGATTGAAGTGTGCTCGCCAGGGCTTATGGAGGCCCCGAGCGAGTTATTATGTGTTTATTGTACCTTCCAGGCTTATGGGGGCCAGGTTAGGTTCTTGTTTGTATTGTTGTCTGCTTGCTATATCTTATGAATATATGATTGTACAGTCGTAGCTCATACATGTGTAGTGTTTTACTAGATGCAGGTTAACTTCTGCCCCTTCTTTCTACTTACTTTCAGACTACAACATCCAGTTAGTTAGTTGTTTTCGGCCATGTGGAGCCTAGTATAGTTGTTGATTTTCCTTTCTTTTATAGCTAGACAGCATGGTGGTCTTGTCGGCCCGCATAGTATCCCTATTGATGTATGTTGGTTGGGTTAGCTATTTTCTTTTATAGGTGTTGTGTGGCCTTGTCGGCCCGAGGCTATGTTTACAGCCGAGATATAGCAGTTTATTTTCTTGAGTTTAAGTCATTAATAGGCACCAGAGGTGCCTGTGCCCAGCCAAGTCAGCCAAGATTCTAGTATGGTATTAGGTGCCAGTTGTGCCTCCCAAGGAGGGGCGTGACAAACTTGGCATCAGAGTAGGTTTTATCCTAGGGAGTTTTCAAGACTTGTCTAGTAGAGTCTTGTCTATGGGTGTGTTGTGCACCACATTCCATAGGCAGTAGGCTACGATGCATTATAATATGGTTACCCTTTCTTCTTCTCAGATCGCTCTATAGAGCCAAGTTGTACAGGGTTGAGTTCCTAAGCTTTCATTTCTATGTCTTTCTAGAATAATATGTGATGTAAGATAGACTCCAACCAGCCGCAAGATAACTATAGCAGTAGGAGGAAGTACTAGTGAGGTGCCGTGGTTGGGGGACAGCCAGCCTAAGGGCAGCAGATGTCTTTTAAATTTCTCCCATCACCCTCCTGGGGCACCAGCAACTTCATAAGGTGATAAATATGCCAGCATTGTCTCCAGTTCTTTCTGCATCCTCAAAGTGGGAGGTCAGAAAGTATAGTATATATATATATGAGTTGGCTCCCTTAGTAGAAATTAATAATTAGGCAGGGACAACAGTTAATGTTGGATTACCTGAAATACATAAAGGATCCTGCGAGTACAACATAAAGAGAAAGTATCAATGCTATATTGTCCAGAATGAATAGTAAAGGAGGGCTAGAATTGGTGCCTCCGAGAAGGATTAGAGAATGGTTGAGACCCTTAGTGTTTACAAAGTTATCTAGACCCTTGCAGTAGTAAATCGAGAGGGTGAATAAGGTTACAAGTAGCACTTAAGTTCGTGCGAGAGAGTCCATAAGCGATAAACCGTCAGTAATAAGTAAAGCTCAGGTTAGAAAAGGGATGATTCCACTGCAGTATGTTAATGATGGTAGGGTATATTGATCAGGGGCATATTTATATGCCAAATCGATACGCAAATGTATAGCTTTTGCTTTGTTTGTCCAATAATGTGTGTACATTCTCATGTAAATTGTACGGAAGTGT
>JACEIK010000904.1:217491-241086 GCA_018107945.1 Datura stramonium
AGGTTTCACCCCGTAGTCCTGTCCTTGTGGGTTCGACATTCCGGTTCTTAAAAAGAGCCACTATATTACTTGCACGACCTGTACACTTGCGGGCTCATCATATATCCACAAGGTAATGGCTATGGCCTGAGTTTATTATGTTGAAGGACAGAGAAATCATATGAAAGAAATAGGACTGAGTGCAGGTCATAAGGATACAAGTCAGTAGACTTGGTCAGTAAAATCTTTGACAGTATGAGGCAGAAGTCACGAACCCCAAAGCTCAGTCTAAGGGAGCAAGGGGAAGGGCATGAGTATTTAACTCTGGAGGGAAACAAAATCACCTCCGGGCTAAAAGTAAATTGATAGAGTATGGGACCACTGTTGAATGTCGAGAAATAAGCATCGAGTTGACAGTTAAGAAATAGTGAGGTTGTAACCTAGAATGTTGCAATATCACCACCAGTTGTGGAAGTAGAGGAGTGGCGACATAGAGATTCTAACCTAGTACAACCTAGAGACAAGGCATAGTAGGAAGTTAATGTCCTTTGAGATAATAAGGGGTAGAGTCATGAGACCCATAGGTCGACTCTGAGGTCCAAAGGTGGCAGGACTTCGTTAGCAGACTATGGCCAAGATGCACTATGTCCATTACCCCCTCCACTCAGAGTTTAATAAAAGCACATCAAGTCATAAAGAGAGACCTACTGATGGCATGGGAAGAGGTATTATATCATTGAGTCATAGCACAAAACTCTAACGACCATCCAGGGGAGGCTGGACACCAGCAACAAAGCAGGCAAATTCAGGAGATGTTCGTGCCTGCAAGGAAGTGGAAAGTAATCGACCTGAAGTTAAAGGCGAGTTAAATGTCTAAGAAGTAGTTTGGTTGCATGGAGCCCAAGTACCTAATAAATTCTGATGGAGAGGCATAACGCACAACTAGGTTTTGGAGAGGTGTCAGAACAGATTGGGATGCAAGTTAATTTGAGTATGACTTCCCATCCCCAGGCAAAGGGCCAAGCAGCGCACCCCATTTAGGTGCTTGTAAATATATATATAGGTCCCCTATATGATGACTTGAAGTAGGAAAATTAAGGGTAATTGAACCAGGGCATACTATATCAGGTAGACGAAGAAAGTTAAACTCACCAGAAAATAGGCATCGACAGCCCAAGGTCATCGGAAGTCCTACCCTAATGTATGACGTAGGCAGTTAAGGACCGAAGCAGCAGCTGGGTATTTCTAGAAACTCTGCCAAAGAAGGGAATTACAAGATTTGGTAAAAAGGGAAAGCGTAGCCTTAGATTCATTCACCCGTATCATATCATCCGGAGGAAATGCAAGGTGGCATATAAGTTGGAATTTCCTCCAGAGCTAGAATCTATCCATCCAGTCTTTCACGTGTCAATATTGTGAAAGTGCATAGGTGATCTATCCTGAGTTTTTTCGGTTGAGGACGTCCAAGTTACTAAGGAGTTAGCCTATGAAGAGATCCTAGTTACCATATTAGAGCAACAAGTTCATAGGAAAAGGACTAAAGATGTGGCCTCCGTCAAGTTTTGTGGAGGAACAGAAATAAACCTAGATTATGCAGTTAAGGTGAGGTCGTTGTTCAGTTGTCATTTTACTGTGTATAGTTGGTTATACTTTATATGGTGAAATAGCTGTTTATAGTGTCCTATGAGATGTCGATGTTGAGTTTTCTGCGTTTCAGGGTTTTGGACAGTCCATAATACAGAGGAGCCTCTACCAAAAAAATTTCTAAATATTAGTCTGAAGAGCTAACCTCTTTAAGCCTGGGAATGACATTCGAGGATGAATGTTCCTAAGGGGGAGAGGATGTTACACCCTGTAAAATGTTAACGGTTAGTAAGCGTACGTGTTGATTTGTGATGAGTAAAGAGAGCTTGACGCATGGGGGAAAAGCCTCAGAAGTAGGGTCGGGCGAGGCTAGGACGTGCAGTGCCTTGGCCAGTGTGGCGTGCGAGGCCTGTTGTCTCTATAGGAGGTGTTGCGCGGGGGCCTTGTGGCGCGTTGGGCAGCTCATGGTGATAATGCTCAAACCACACCTCTTACTGAAGTATGAAGCAGATATTGTCAATAATGAGCCCAACTAGAGGTTGGGGTCGAACCCATATGGAATTTGAGAGACAAGATTACAGCCGGTAAGTGAACTTGTGAGGTAGTTACTTCAATATTAGGGGATTCTAAATAAAAGCAATAATAAAAACAATTATCAAAAGTTTGATTTTGAATCAATATTAAAGGATAACTAGGGTTTGTGTTCCCCATGGGTTCATAACTGCTTTGGATATACACTCGTGATTATCACCAATACTTACTTATAGAACTGATAACTTAGGTTCATTCAAACGACCGAACAGTCCCTATTGAATGATTATACACAATTATTCGACCAAGTCTCATGAGTGGTTTCAAACTATCTGTTATCACTAAGTTCCAGATTTAACTATCCTGCGACCACAGCTCAAGTTAATATAATGATTACCAAAATCAAGGCATTGTTGTAATTCTCTTTCCCTAATCTCTACCTCTTAGTCCTAAGAATGTAAAGAATTCAGGCATGTCCTAAAGTTGCACACCGTTAAGAAACGTTTAAGCATGAAGAGAATACAATATAAGTATTTGTATTGGTTTTAAAATCACTTTATGCAACCCTAGCTTGTTAATCCACCATGGTTCCCACAACCCTAGCTATGGAGGTTTTAGCCTCTCATAGTTGTAAGGTTGTGAATTGCATTCATGAATAGAAATATAAATCAATACTTACAAGAATGAATGAGAAAAACACTTCCTTTAATTACTCAGAAAAATCTTCAAGAACAAGAAGAATTCAATAAAAGGTTGATCACAAGTCAAATAACTAAATTCTCTCTTTTTCTAATGTCTTTTTCAGCCAAATCTGCTCTCTACCGACCTCTCTCCACTTCTCTTCTCCTCTCCTAAAAAAATAAAACCTAAAAAGTATTTATACAGACACAAGAATCCTTTTCCTAGGCTAATAGGGTGAATTTCCATATCTGGTTCAGCCTTCGTCATGAGTCAACCTACAACCCGTAGCACCATCCTATGGCCCATACCATCCTTTCGTACCTTGCATGACTGGCTGGATTTTGGCTAAGTGTTAGATCCTTGTATGACTCATACCTCCATCCTACAATCCCTACTGAACTCCCGTGGCTTGACTCTGAAACTTTGAAATTCTTCTGAAGTTTATCAAGACCGCCATGGTATGACTCGTACCTTCTTCATACGGTTCGTACTTGCTTTCGGTAACAAGAGTCATCCTCTTATGCAAATCTTCTGAATCTTTTCACGATTTCATCATCATGACTCATACAATCTTGGTACGAATCGTAATGAGACTCGTACATTGAATCTCTTCAATACAAACAATCTGCAACTTTTCACAGCCATTAGTACGATTTGTAGGACCTTCCTACGGCTCGTACTGTGGACTGCACTTTGAGCCTATTTTGCATACTTCAGGCTTTCTTTTGCATTTTTTAACTCCAACACCAATTTGTCCTGCAACCAAAGGAAAAGTTCCTTATATCCACTTAAACACACCTAAGTCCATGTTATTTTCTTAGTTTTGAGCATTAAAAGTGCTGTAAATCCACAGCACATCACGAGGCACACCCCGGAAACCATCCTACACTTATATATATACTCCCCTCAATCAATTTTAAATCATTTGAAAAGTGTTCTTCGGCCAGAGAAGAGAAAATCCACAAATTTCATCGAATTTTCGTCGAATTACGCTACCAAACACCGCCCAAATTCAAATTAATTGAGTAATAAGTTCTAGGCCTATAGGAAGCATTAGTACGGAGTTATTTCTCAAATATTCGATCGTCAAACCGAAACTCCATCGAGTAAAAGTTTTCAGAATTTCTCGAAATGGATTCCTACCCGGCCACAAGCATTAGGTAAGCACTTCTCCCTACTAAACTCCCTGGAAATTATAGATTTTCGATTGAGTTTTTCAAATTTGGATTATAGTTAATTCTATTATTTAAATCTATTGATATTTACTTAGTTTAGTATTGAAATTAGTTCTATTCTCTCAGCATAGAGGGTACAGTTGGAAAGAACTGCCGATTACAAGTTGAAACTTGTCGGCTGAACACAAGTCAGCATTCGAGGTATGTTAAGGCTTATTCCTTTGGCAAGTTATTCTCATTATGTAGTGATACGACCTATTTTTTAAATGTAGATAATAATCCTATATGTTGTAATTAGTTGCTGCTAGTATATAAGGATCAGGTATGTCATGATTAGCTGCTAGAAGTAGATTACGGTTTCATATATTGTGGTTAGCTGCTAGAAAATGTATAAGGATTATATCACAGTATCCCTTGTAGGGAAAGAACATGTTAAGCATGAAACACGCTCGAAGCATCGTAGGAACTCCTATGTTATTCAGTTCATTGTGTTAGTAGAATTGGATGTTTTACTGTCAGACATAGACCTTAGAAGCTCGTGGATAGTTATTGGGCCTGAGTTAGTAATTTGAATAGCATAGGCGTAGCTAGGCGATATAACTACCAATTTGGCACTTGTATTGTTAACGACGCACGCCCATAGGCCATTTGCGTACCCTCATGCCGCAGTGCTAGAAATTTTGATAGGATGGCTATACTTTAGAATCAGTGGAACTAAGGTTGTCTAGTGAACTGAGTGACAGCCTGCCATCTAGTTAGCTACTACCAGTGATTGTCAATTCCAGTTGACTCAGTATTCATCATACAGGTTGCCCAGGAAACCATCCTAGTCATTCAAGTCAAATAGACTCATGGGTACTCTAAGAAAGGGGACCTTATTAGCAGTTAGAGGTGGGGCCAAAGCCCCAGCCTACTCCTATAAGATGCTTAGGTACAGGTTGTCGTGAGTGGATAAGTCCATGTAAACTTACCTACAAGGGTAGGAATCGTCCTGAAGAGTCATATAAGATCTGAACCAACCAAGTTAAGGTCTAAAGGACTAGAACCGTGTTTGAACAGTGTTACCCTAAAGCTAAGAATTTTAGTAGGCTACCTGTGGAGGATTAGGGGTCGACTACTCAAAAGAATGGTGGTCAGTAGCATCACTATCAGGATCCTTTTATCAAATACAGGTACACGGGGTGTGCCTGCTAACAGCTATATAGACTATTCTAGGGGCGAGCAACAATCGCGTTAGGCCTAGAAGGCCAGATATTCCTTTTGAGTGGCTAGATTGAGACTTCAGTATAGCACATCGGTTGGGATTGCTCTCACCTAGGAGCCTTCCGTGACCACCCCAGGGTTACTAGTTGTGTCTTCGCCTTAAGGGCTACATGTTGTTGCTCCAAGGTGCGATATGTCATCCCAAGTGACGATGTAGAGGCCTAAGGGCCATATTATAGTCCATTCCATGGCTGGACTATTGTTTTTATGTAGTATCGGCACCACTGACCCTTGTCGAGCCTGGTGCCCAGGATGCAGTTATCAGGAGTCCGGCGGACTCAGACACAACTGTAGATCAGGAGCCGAGTGGGCTCAGTTGCAGACCCAGGGGACCTGTGGGATGGCTATAGCACCAGTGGAGTCATAGGAACCTTGTTAGGGATATATAGATTGAAGTGTGCTCTCCAGGGCTTATGGGGGCCCCGAGCGAGTTATTCTGTATTGATTGTACCTTCCACGCTTATGAGGGTCAGGGTTAGATTCTTGTTTGTATTCTTGTCTGCTAGATATAGTTTATGAATATATGATTGTACAGTCATAGCTCATACATGTGTAGTGTTTTACTAGATGCAGGTTATGAATAAGTAGAGTTCCAGGTTAACTTCTTCCCCTTCTTTCTACTTACTTTCAGTCTTTAACAACTTCTACTCAGCTTTTATTATTGCCTTACATATTCAGTACATATGATACTGACGCCCAACTATGGTGCACTGCATACTTTCCTACAGGTTAGACAGACAGAGTTCAGGATCATCAGTAGCAGTTGTTTAGAGTTAGTAGTTTGGCCAGCTCCTTTCATTCGGAGTTTTCAGATTGTAGAGATTATAGCCTTTCATTTATATAGCATTTGAGTAGGCCAGGGCCTTGTCCCGATCACTATTTGTATTCTTAAAGGCTTGCAGACTATAGCATCCAGTTAGTTAGTTGTTGTCGGCCGTGTGGAGCCTAGTATATCTGCTTATTTTCCTTTCTGTTATAACTAGACAACATGGTGGTCTTGTCGGCCCGTATAGGATCCCTATTGATGTATGTTGGGTGGGTAAGCTATTTTCTTTTACAGGTGTTGCATGGCCTTGTTGGCCCGATGTTGTGTTTACGGCCGAGATATAGCAGTTTGTTTTCTTGAGTTTAAGTCATTAATAGGCACCATAGGTGTCTGTGCCCAGCCAGGTCAGTCCATATTCCAGTATGGCATTAGGTGCCAATCGTGTCTCCCAAGGTGAGGCGTGACACCTAAAAACCTAATTAGTTAAATCAAGTATCATTAACAGTATTCTCACAAATTTTCCTGCAACTATAGGGATATAGGTGCTAGGGTTAGTGAGATATTTCTTTACTATTCCGAAGAATAAGTTTAGAAACGAGTTCGTAACTAGAAACTAACAGTCTTTGGAAGATTTGATTTAGTGTAATTGAACCCTAAAACACAACCTAAAAGTGATAGTACCAAGATCATGGATCTTAATCATCATTTGAATCATAGCTCTCTTGAAAATGAATTTTTATTAGATTTATTAAGTTATATTACATGTTTTAGTAGAAAGTACACTCAAAACTCTTGTAAAACCATAATTCTATCGTTCTTGAATAGTGAAATAAGGATTCAAACTAAACAATTAATCTAACAAGTCTTTGTGGGTGCAATATCTGGACTACACTTTCCTATATTACATAATGACCATGTACACTTGTGCGCACGCTTAGCAACATCAAGTTTATGGCGCCATTGCCAGGGACTTGAATATTGATTAATTGTTTATCGTTGGAATTTTTATTCCATAATTCAGTACTTTAAGTTGGTTGTTGGTTGTTGCATATTTCAGGTATTTATTTGTTCAGTGTATGCCAGCTACTTGAAGTCAAGGACAACCCTTGGCAGATTTTGATCCTGAAATAGAGAGAACGTTTCATCGGTTAGCAGTAAAGACAGATAACAATGAGAGAGAACGTGCCAACAACCTAAATCAGATTCCAACACTAAACTTTACTAGGCCGAACTTGGAGAACGCTTCCAAAGAGATCAACAAGCAGGCCATCAGTAGGAACTTTAAATTAAAGCAGGGAACTATGCAGTTGGTTCAGAACACTTGTCACTATCAGGGCAAGCCGCATGAAGATCCCTATAGGAATTTGATGAAAATTGTGGAGCTAAGTGAGAACTTTCATTACGAAAATGTTTCTGATGAATATGTTAAGCTCAGTTTGTTTCCATTTTCACTTATTGGAGAGGCAAAAGAATGGCTATAGAATGAATCAGCAGGGTCCATCACCACTTGGGAAGCTCTTTCTAGTAAGTTCATAAACAAGTTTATACAAAGGATATCTGCGAGATTGCGCTCATCATATGCAGCCAAACGAGATCAATGGGCATAATTTTTTAGAGGGACTGAAGCCAAAGTATAAGATTCTACTTGATGCTACTACACGGGGACAGATACTGTCCAAGAGATGTGATGAGATAGAACTCTGTTGAATCTCATGTCAACTAAGAGTCAAGATATTAGGAACCAGGCAGAGTTTCGTAGCAACAAAGGTTTCAGGAAATCTTGAGGTTGATGGTGTGGTTGTGATTCAATCATATATCAGTCAGTTGGTTAATGTGATCAAAAAGTTAGTGACTACACTAGCGGTCAATCAGGTTGATAAGGTTGATAAGGTGTGTGAAGATAATCATGTTCATTCAAGTTTTCCATTAAACCCAAAATCTATCTATTATGTGGGGCAACAAGGTCGAAGTGGAGGATTTCAAGGAAGAAGTTATAATCAGGGGCATAGAAAAGCAACCAATACTCCATGAGGAGGAAATTAGAACTTTTAGAGACCCCAAATAACTTTCAAAGAAATCAAGGCCAGCAACCTAAGAGTTCATTAGAGAAGACAATAAAGCAATAGATGGGTCAGCAAACTCAAATTGTTAACGAGATCCATAATCTGATTCAGTAAAGGTCAGACCACCTCCTCTATTTCCACATAGATATAGAAAGTAGACAAAGGACGCAACATGCAACAAATTTCTAGACATATTGAAGCAGGTACATGTAAATCTACCATTGGTAGAGTTGTTATAGCAGGTTCCAAAGTACACCAAATATCTTAAGGATATTTTGGATGATAAAAGAAGGCTCACAGAGTTTGAGACTTTGGCTCTTACAGAGGGGTGCAGTTCCTGGGTGCGAAACAACAATACACTAAAGGTGGAGGATCCCGGGAGAGATTCACTATTCCAGTCATCATTGGAAATAAAGAATTTGGCTCAGCACTATGTGATTTGGATGCTAACATTAATCTCATGCCTGCATTGCTATTCAGAATGTTGGGGTTAGGAAAACCACATCCCACTCTAGTGATGTTGCAATTAATCGATAGGTCAATCAGTTATCCTGACGGTATTATTGAAGATGTGCTTATTAAATTGGGACCATTCATCTTGTCGATGGACTTTATTATCATTGACTGTGATGCTAATTAAGTAGTACCCATTATTTTGGGGAGAGGATTCTTGGCTACAACAGATGCAATTATCAGCGTAAATTTAGGAAAGATGTCGATGACAGTGGATGGTGAGGAAGAAGTATTTGATGTATTTAGGGAAGCACAATGGTTACCCCACTATGAGGAGTTAAAGACCATCATGGTGGTAGAGCCTAAAATGTCCAAGGAAGCATTAGGGAAGTATTTATCACATGAGGACCCATTAGGGAGAGCTTTCATACATGAGAAGGAAAAGGTAGATAGTTTAGAGGTGGCTGAATGTTTGGAAGTCTTGGATGCTACTAAATCTTATAACAGGAGAGGGTCTTCTTTGGAGACACTTGATAGGCCTTTGGCTTGGGAGAAGCAAAAACCTTCTACTGAGAAGGCGTCAGTTCTTGAATTAAATCCTTTACTAGCTAATTGGAATATGCTTATCTAGGCAATGATAACATACTGCCTGTGATAATATCTCCTTTATGGCCTGATGAATAGGTTGACAGGTTGTTGAAGGTGCTACACGATCATGTCACAGTGATTGGCTAGACCATAGCCGACATAAAAGGGATAAGAAGTTCCTTTTGTTTGTGTGAAATATTATTAGAAGAGGGTTCCAAACCCAATATAGAACACCAGTGGAGATTGAACCCGATCACAAAGGAAGTTGTAAAGAAGAAAGTAATATAGTGGTTGGATACAGAAGTCACCTCAGAGAATAGTCATTGGGTGGAGGATTTGCATTGATTCCACAAACATAGTACAGCCATTAGAAGGATCATTTCCCATTACCTTTCCTGGATAAGGTGTTGGATAGGTTAGCTGGGCATGACTACCATTATTTTTTGGATGGGTACTCTGGGTACAATCAAATCATGATCCTAGGAAGATTAAGAGAAGACTACTTTCACTATCCCATTCGGTACATTTGCTTTTCGAAGGATGTTGTTTGGACGGTGTAATGCACCAGGGACATTCTAGAGGTGTATGATGGTTATTTTCACCAGCATGTTGGAATTATTTGTTAAAGTATTCATGAATGATTTTTCAGTCTATGGAAGTGATTTTGATGATTTTGTGAACCATTTGGATGTTGTCGTAGATCGGTGTGAGGAGACCAATCTTGTTCTATATTGGAAAAAGTTTCATTTCATGGTATGTAAAGGGATAGTTCTAGACCACAAGATCTCAAAATCTGGTATTGAGGTTGACCGGGCTAAGATTGAATCCATTGAGAAGTTGCCACCTCCTGTGTCTATAAAAGGGGTGCGTAATTTTTTAGAATATGTTGGCTTCTACAAAAGGTTCATTCAGGACTTCTCCAAGATAGCCAAACCGATGTGCAACTTTTGGTAAAAGATATTAGGTTTGCTTTCAATGAAGAGAGTGTACAGGCCTTCAAGGTTTTGAAGGAAAAGTGGATAACACCTCCAATTATTATTGCTCCAGACTAGTCATTATCATTAATTGTAATGTGTGATGCTAGTGATTTTACTATAGGAGTTGTTTTGAGGCAGAATAGAGGGAAGAGATTTTATTCCATTTACTATGCAAGTAAATCACTAGATGCAGCTCAAAAAAACTACATTTTGATTGAAAAGGAGTTGTTGGCAGTGGTGTTTGCTTTTGATAAATTTGGGGCATTTCTAGTCAGGACAAAGGTGGTGGTATATGCTGACCATGCTACAATCAAATATTTATTTGCTCAGAAGATGCTAAACCAAGGCTTATTCGGGGGATACTGCTACTTCAGGAGTTTGATATTCTGATCAAAGATAGGAAAGGCATAGATAATTAGATAGTAGATCATCTCTCTCAGTTAGAGGACTAAGAAGCCTTGCATCGTCCCACGATGTCAAATCAGGCACTACACAGGAGGCAACCAGTGAATGTCGTTCCATGACTATAAATAAGGTTCTTGGTAGGATGAAACCCATTATTGTAATGTATTTCTGTTTTGTAGAGATGAAAAGGGAATTTGAGGAGAAAAGTTGAAAAAGAAAGCTGAAAAAATTTTAAGTCGGCACAAGGGTTCACTTGGATCACTAGTTGGTCTATGTGTTGGCTACATCCAAGGTCTAGACTTGGGGTATGAGAAAGTTGGTATCAGAGTTTTATGTTCAAAGTGTCCTATGATTTTGATGAAGCCACGTTTGGTAGTGTTCTTCTTATAGGTGTGAAGCGCACCATATGTATAATAGGGAGACTATAAGTGTTTGGATAAACTTCCTTTCTTTCATATTCTAGATAGTGGGATAGAGTTTAACTCTATAAAGACTTCCTCCTAACTTGCGTATTCACGTATTTCATATCATGCCTCTTAAACATACTAATAATTAGAGGAATGTAGCTAGCATTCCTCCACAGACTAGGATGTAGACCAAGAATGGTCCCCGCACTATAGTTCAAGGATCTAGTGTTGGGGCCGAGGATGGACCAACTACTAGTGGAAGGATGCCAGAGACACTAGTTCCTCAACCTCCTAGCAGTGGTACTTAAGAGGCAGAGTTTAGAGTGGCTATTTAGATGCTCAGTCAGTTGGTGGCTGCCTAGTCAGGTCGTCAGAACTCAGCACCAGCTAATTTCAATTCTCATGATTCAGGAGCATCAAGGATTAGAGCATAAATGAGGATCAACCCTCCAATGTTCACAGGATCTATTGCTTATGAGGACCCTCAAAACATTATTGATGATATCTGGAAGATTCTAAAGGCAATGCACACATGATGTGTTGTGGGTTTACTGCACTTTCGAAGCTTAAAACAAAGGAAATAAGCATGGACTTAGGTGTTTTTATACGGATATGATGCACTTTTACTTTGTTTTCAGGAAAGATAGATGTTGGAGCTGAAATGTGCAAAAAAGGGACAAAATGCAAAAGAAGGGCTAAGTATGGACCTTAGTATAAGCCATAGCATACTGATACGAGCCATATTGAGAGTCGTGGAAAAGTCCACAATATTTTTTTAGGTAAAGGAAAAGTACGACTTATGGTACAAGCTGTACCACAACAGTTGTAGAAAAGTTCAGAAGATTTTGCACAGGATAAGTCTCCATGTACGAGTAGTAACCACGGATTGTGATATCTACCTAAGACCTGTACCAAGGAACTGTGGTAAACTTCAGAAGAATTGAAGTATGGAAAATCTAAATGTATGACTAGAAGTCACGAGTCGTAGGACGCAGGTACAAGTCGTACCAAGCGACCCATGATAATATTTAGAGGATGCTAGAACTCTCAAGATTAAACCACAACAAGACAATACGACTCGTAGGTTCATGGTACGAGTCGTACCATCTTCCAACATTTAGCCAAAATCAGAAGTTGCTAAGCATTGTGCGAGTAGAGGTACGATCCGTACAATCCAGTTACAGATCGTAAGTTAAGTCGGCGACAGTTCAGTAGCTTTTCTTGTTTACTTAGGAAAGGGTTCTAAATATTTGTGTAAATACATTTTAGGTTATTTTGGTTAGGAGAAGTTGGAGAGATTCAGATTTGGAGAAAAATAATTGTTGTTGATTTTCTATTCAAGCTTTGGGGATTATTGAGAACAATCTAGGGTGACTTCCTGAATTGATTTTCTCATTGTTCTTGAAGTGTTCTTCCTAAATTCTTGTAATAACCAAGTGGATTTTCTTCCAATCAACTTTGTAAGTTCTAAATAATGTTTTTGTCTATGAATGCTTATAATTCTCTTACAACCATGAGAGGCTAAAAGCCCACACCAACCATGGTGAATTAACGAACTAGGGTTGAACAAAGTGATTCTAAACCAATATTAAATGTTTGTATTGTATTCTCTTCCTCCTTAACGTTTCTTAATACAGTGCAACCTAATTTTTTACTTGTGCGAATTTAGAGAAGTAGAGATTAATAAAAGAGAATTACAATAAAGCCTTGATCTTTATGGATGGGTCATTGTATGACTTGAGCTGCGGTTGCAAGATAGTTAATTTGGAACAAATTGATAGTGGTTGAAGTGAAATCACCCATGAGACCTAATCTGGTGATTGATTATAGTTATCCAATAGGGACGAACCAGTCATTTGGATGAATCCTAATTATCAGTTCTACAAGTAAGCATTGGGATAGATCATAAGTGTAAAACCCAAAGGAGTTATGAGTCCATGGGGAACACTTACCCTAATTATTCACATAAACTTGATAAACAACATCAATTCTCAGCATTGTTACATATTTGCTTTAA
Organism: Datura stramonium; assembly: GCA_018107945.1. NCBI lineage: Eukaryota > Viridiplantae > Streptophyta > Magnoliopsida > Solanales > Solanaceae > Datura > Datura stramonium. The sequence goes on from JACEIK010000904.1 coordinate 230,381, forward strand.
AAAAACCTATAGGAGATAACAAACTTAAAAGCTTAAATACTAGCGCTATTCTATATCTTGACCATATTCTCTATGGGATCGACCCCAACCTTTGTTAAGTTTTATATTGACAACATCTACATCATACTTTTATGGGAGTGTGATTTGAGCATTATCAACTCCATGAAGATAGAGGGAGTTGACTTTGTGTCTTATCAGCTCAAGGTTGTGGCTAATATGTGGTATGACTTGTGGAGCAAGGGCGAGGTTATAATTCAACCTTAGCCACTTAGGATAGTTTTAAAGAAGCTTTTCTAAACAACTTCTTTCCTCAGGAGCTAAGAGAGGTGAAGGTAGAGGAGTTCGTGAACTTGAGGCAAGGAACTATGAGCATGAAGGAGTATAGCCTTAAGTTCATATAGTTATCCAGATATACTCTGAGATTGAAGCAAATATGAGAGCTAGGATGAGGAAATTTATGTTTGGGTTGGCCAAACACATGAAGAAAGAGTGAGGGCTCTTTATTATGCCCAATAATTCTAGGAAGATAAGTAGAAGGACAAGGATGTGCACTAGAGTAAAAGAGCTAAGCTGTGACGTAATAAGACTACATAACAGAGGAACAAAAATGGAAGCAGGTCCTTTTTCAGGTAGAGGTCCTCTGGACCTATACAATCAGCTAATGTTCCAGCTTCAGGTAACAGGAATGATCAGAGGTCTCAGACACAAAGTAATACAGTTCAGGTAACCCCTCAACACATATCATGTATCAAGTATGGTAGGGCCCACTTAGGTGAATATCTTTCAGGTAGAGATGGATGTTATAGATAAGGCCAGCAGGGCTGTTATTTGAGAGATTATCCATCCTAATAGGGTAATGGGGGTAAAAGAGCACTGTCTACCCCTATAATAGGTAGAGTTTCCCAAAAGGGCAGTATTTTCAAGGAAAGGTGGAAGTCAGAACCATCTGTATGCAATGTCTAGTCGCTAGGATCAGGAGAACTTCCTAGATGTTATTGCTGGTATGTTGAAAGTCTTCTCCGTTGATGTATATTCTTTACTTGATCTAGATGATACTCTATCTTTTGTCACTCCTTATGTAGTAGTTAAGTTTGGGATCTTCTTGGAATAATTCTTAGAGCCTTTTAGTGTTTCTACTCTAGTCGGTGAGTCAGTCCTAGATAAGAGAATTTACATAGTTTGTACAGTTTTAGTCCATTATAAAGATACCAAAGCTAATCTAGTATAGTTAGAAATAGTAGATTTTGATGTTATTCTAGGCATGGATTGATTATATTCTTGTTATACGACAATCAACTGTAGGACCCGAGCAGTAGAACTCCACTTTCCAGCTAAGCTAGTCTTACTTTGGAAGGGTAGTCCTGTTATGCTTAAGGGTCAATTCATTTCGTACCTTATGTCCAGGAAGTTAATATCTAAAGGGTGTGTCTATCGTTTAGTAAGAGTGAGAGATCTAACGCTGAGACAATATTCCTTCAATCAATTTCAATTGTAAATGTGTTTCAAGAGGTCTTCCCAAATGATCTTCTCGAGTCCCTCTAGATTGGGAAATAGATTTTGAAATAGGTGTTCCTCCTGATACTCAGTCTATCTATATTCTTCCATCTAGAATGGCTCTAGCTAAGTTAAAAGAGTAATTAAAAGACCTTCTAGATAAGAGTTTCATTCGCCCTAGTTTTTTACCTTGGGGTGCTCCAGTTCTCTTCGTGTGTAAGAAGGATAGTACTCTTAGACTCTGTATTGATTACTGATGGACAAACAAAGTCACTATTAAGAATAGGTATCCACTTCCTAGAATTGATGACTTTTTTTACCAACTTCATGGTACCAAGTGTTTCTTAAAGATAGATCTCAGATCAGGGTATCATCAGCTAAAGGTTAGGGAGTGTGATATTCCCAAGACAGCCTTTAAGACTCGCTATACTTATTTTAGTTTGTTGTTATGTCCTTTGGTTATACTAATGCTCCTACAACATTTATGGACCTCATAGATGACATCTTTGGTTTACTCCAAGAGTGAGGTGGAGCATGCTAGTCATCTCAGAATAGTCCTTTAGACACTTAAGGACAAGGAGTTATTCGCCAAGTTAAGATGAATTTTGGCTAAAGTTAGTAGCTTTCCTAGGTCATATAGTCTGCTGCGGGGGTATTAAATTTCACTCTCAGAAGATTGAGGTTGTGAAAAGTTGGCCCAGACCTACAACCCCGGCTAACATCAGGAGTTTCTTGGGTTTAGGTGGTTACAATCAAGTATTCATACTATATTGACTAATTTGACCTAGAAGAAGGTCAAATTTCAATGGTCTGAAGCTTATGAGAAAAGCTTTCAGGAATTGAAGATTCATTTGACTATTACTCCAATATTGACTCTACAGAGGGTACAAATGGTTTATTGTGTATTGTGATACATCCAGAATAGGCATTAGTTGTGTATTGATGCAAAATGGAAAGGTTATAGCTTATTCCTCCTGCAAACTTAAGATCTATAAGAATAATTATCCGGCTCATGAACTTGAGCTGGCAGCTGTAGAATTTGCATTGAAGATTTGGCACCATTATCTCTATTGTGCACATATTGATGTTTTCATAAATCACACGAGCCTGCAGTATGTGTTTATCTAGAAGTAATTGAATTTCAGACAGAGGAGGTGGCTTGAGTTACTCAAGGATAATGACATGAGTATTCTCTACCACCCAGGTAATGCTAGTGTAGTTATTAATGCTCTTAGCAAACTGTCAATGAAAAGTATAGCCCATGTAGAGGAGGAGAAGAGAGAGTTGGCTAAGGATGTGCATAGAATCTCACACTTAAAGAGTCTGTCCTATACTCCGAAGAAGGTATTGTTCTTATTCAGAATAGGATCGAATTGTCTCAAGTAGCAGAGGTTAAGGAAAACCAGGAAAGAGATCCCTTCTTACTACAATTAAAGGAAGATGTTCACAAGCAGAAGTTGTTGGCTTTTGCACAAGCGGGAGATGGTGTATGGAGGTATCAAAGTAGATTATGTTTCCAAATGTTGATGGTCTCAAAGAGAGGATCAGGGCAAAAGCACACAGCTCCAGATATTCGATTCACCCAGGTTCCACTAAATGTATCATGACTTGAGTGAAGTCTATTGGTGGAATAGTATGAAAAGAGATATTTCAGACTTCGTGGTTAGATGCCCAAATTTTCAAGAGGTTAAGGTCGAGCACCAAAAATATGTGGTGTAGCTCAGAATATAGCAATCCCTAAGTGAATGTGGGAGATGATCAATATGGATTTTATTATCGGCCTACTGAAGTCACATAGGTAGCACGACTCTATTTAGGTGATTGTAGATTGAATGACCAAGTCAGCCCATTTCTTACTGGTTAAGACTACGGATGCAGCTGAGGACTATGCCAGAATATATATTCGTGAAATAGTCAGACTTCATGGAGTTCCATTATCTATCATATCAGTAGGGACACACATTACTGCCCAGTTTTGGAAGTCATTTAAGAGAGGTTTGGATTCGAAGGTGAACCTTAGTACAACTTTTCATCCGCACACAGATAGTCAAGTAGCGGGAACTATTCAGACGTTGGAGGATATGTTGAGAGCGTATGTTATTGAATTCAAGATAAATTGGAATGACTATTTACCTTTTATTGAGTTTGCATATAATAATAGTTATCACTCCATCATTTAGATGGATCCTTGATAACACTCAAACTCACACTCCTAATAAAGCATGAAGCGGACGTTGTCAATAAAGAACCAAACAAAAGTTGGGGTCGATCCCATGGGGAATAAGATCAGGATGTAGAATAACGCTAGTATTTAAGCTTTTAAGTATGTTATCTCCAAAATGGGGGTTTTTATAAAAGCAATTATAAGACAAGGTTGAGAATTAGTTGTTGTTTGCCAACGTTCTGAAATTAACTAGGGTAAGTGTTCCCCATGGATTCATAACTACTTCAGGTTTTACATTTATGATCTATCCTACACTTACTTATAGAATTGGATAACCAAGGTTCATTCAAATGACTGGTCCATCCCTATTGGATGACTATACTCATTCACCAGATAAGGTCTCATTAGTGATTTCAATTCAACCGTTATCAAATTTCTCCCAAATTAACTATACTGCATCTGCAGCTCAAGTTATACAATGACCCATAAAGATCAAGGTTTTGTTGTAATTCTCTTTTCCTAATCTCTACTTCTCTAGGTTCAAGCAAGTAAAAAATTTGGTCAAGTCCTAACGTACCGCTCCGTTAAGAAACATTAAAGATGAAGAGAATACAATACAAGCGTTTAGCATTAGTTTAGAATCACTTCGTGCAAACCCTAGTTTGTGAATTCACCATAGTTACCACAATCCTAGTTGTGGAGGTTTTAGTCTCTCCTGATTGTAAGAGAGTTATTAGCATTCATAGAAAAACACATATTTAAATACTTACGAAGATGATTAATAGAAAACCTTCTTGATTATTGCAAGAATTGATGTTGAATAATTCAAGAACAAGGAAGAAAACCAAAGCAAGAAAATCTCCAAGACTTGAATTAAAGATTAACAACAACTTGTCTCTCAATGGTTTTGGGTAATAGAACTCTATCTGCAGCTCCTCTTACTGAAAATAACCTAAAAAGTACTTATACAAATATTTGGAACCTTCTCCTAAGTAAATAGGGAAACTACCAAAATTTATCGCCGCCTTCACCTACGACCCGTAATAGGATTGTATGGGTCATACAATGACTCATACATTGGCTGGCATCTGCTGAACCTAGCTAACTGTTGAATTCAGGTATGAGTCATACAATCTTCCTGTGGCTTGAACTTGCACTTTCTGGCACTCTCTATTAACTTTCATGAATGGATTGGTACAACTCTCACCTCAGTTCCACGACCCGTAACTCTTTCTCATAGCTTGAGACCTACTAGTCTTCTCTTATTCTGGATATTTCCATGGTTCCTTCAGACGGGTCTTAAGTAGATCTCATGACTCGTGATTGCTACCGATACAAGGATACTTGGCTTGTGCAAACCTTCTAGAATTTTCTACAGCTGCTATGGTACATCTTGTATCAAGATGGTACGGCTCATACCATGAGCCGTAACTTGCCTTTGCCTCACACTTTGGTCCTGGACCTTTCCACAACTCTCAATATGACTCGTACCTAGATGGTATGGCTCATACTAAAGTCCGTACTTAACCACTTTATTGCATTTTTCTCAATCTTTTGCACAATTTAGCTCCAACATCTATTTTCTCTAAAAACAAGGTAAAAGTTCCTCATATCTATAAAATCCCGAAACTTTTCTAGACCAAACTCAAACTCAGCAGATTAAACCAGAAAGTTTTTCCTCAAACGACTAGACAATGAGTCATCGTCAGCTCCAACGACCCATTGTCTGGGTCTTGGTCAGCCCTGCCATGATCCTTCAGAAACCAACGGTTGTGAGAAGAAATGAGTCATCCTGTCACTCGTTGCATCCCCAGCTCAGAACCCAGTTGATCCCTTTCCAGGAACCCATGAGTCAAACGACGAATCATCATTTGATACAATAACTTGTGTTGTGAATCGTTAGTTGGGACTCTTGGGTATTTTTTGACCAAATCTTTCAGTGACAAAGAGTGGAAAAAATGATTCGTTGTGTCACACAGTGAGTCGTTGTTTCACACAACGAGTCGTTGTGTCCACCCGTGGTGACAACTCCAGAAATCCTCAGATTTTTCCAATGGAGACGACAAGTCACTACAATGACCTATTGGTTCTACCAACGAGTCATTGTTTCGCTCGTTATTAGGGCTCCCGGGTCTTTTATGCCAGTGACAACGGGAAGAACCAACGACCCATTGGTTCATCCAATGAGTCATGGTCCCCCTCCTTGCTAGTTCCAGTAAGCCAAAAACCCAAGCCCAGGATCAACGACTGGTCCCAACGAGTTATGGTCTCAACCAACGAATCATTGAGTGACCCGCTGGTCCCCTGACTGGCAGTTTTCCAGACATTCTCTCAGGGTTATTTTTGTAACTTTCCACCTTTTTAATCCCTAAACTATGTCGTTTTGGGATTATATTCAGGATTTAAGAGGGGTAGTCAAAGTATTCCACTCATTCCTCTCTCAACACTCAGACTCTGTACAAAGAAACAGACAGACAAACTTTTCATGACAAAGCTAGGGCTTTCGATTCCTCCTCAGATTCTCCAGATCCTTCCCAAGAAATTTGTCACCAGGTATGTGAGAATTTAGCAACGGAAAGGCCTTTCCCTTGTTCCCCAAAATCCATCTAGATTTTCCTATCAGTCCTAGGCCTTAAGTTTTTGAATATGAATAAATGTTCAGCCAGATTTCGTCTATATTATATGGAATATTGTTCATGTTAATTGTTGCTATATTTCCACTACCTAGATATCATGTTGATACTTGTTCTTGTAAAGATGGCTTCAGCCCTAGCCTTTGAATGCAGTTAATTAGAGTCTTGCGTAATTGATTAGTTATTCATGTTGCTTGATTCTATCAGTATTGGGATTCCCATATTATAAATATCAGTTGAAATCTCAGTCAGTTGCATGTTAGTTCAGTTTCAGTCTGTATATTAGCATTCTCAGTATTTTCAAAAATGTCCGCTGATCAGTTTGACTATAGTCTTTTCTTGAGGTGTCAGTGGTGCCTCCCAAATGTTAGTTATCAGAATTAGTTGGTTCTATATATGGTTACGACGCTTCCAGATAAGCAGCTATTACCAGTTTTAGAACCACCAGCTTCATTTTTAATTTGTTCTTTAGACGATTATGATGTTTCCAGATAAGCAGCTCTGAGCAGTCTTAGAACACCAGTTACAAAATCCGATCCAATAAGACTCTTAGGGTACTTCCATATAAGTATCGCCGATTTAGTCTTGGACCCCAATTTCGAGCTATCAGCTTAGAAGTCAGATTAGGATTATCCAGTGGGAGTAAGACTTATCACTGAGCGGACTGGGGTTCCAACGCACTCAGGTTCCCAGAACTATTGGCCCTATGGCCCCAGATTTGTGATCACCTAGTTCATGCCTTTATACCCTGGCAAGGTATATGGGTCCTATCTTGGGATTATGCATCAAACTCCACGTCTAGCTCACATGGTTATATGTCGGTTATAGACTCTCCCACTTGTCAGTATAGTTAAATATTAGCTCAGTTCAGTACAGTTAGCTCAGATCAGTATCTCAGATTCAAGACATGCCTATGACCATCAGTCAGGGTCATTATTGACCATATCAGTAATATTTTAGTTGTTCAGTCTCCAGTATTTCAGTTGGCCATTACATGTCATTACAGTTCAGTTACTTGTTCTTTATACTTATATTATCTCTCACTTACTCAATACATTCCAAGTACTGACACATACCTTCTATGTTGTATCGTATCATGATACAGGTGCAGGTTCTCAGCCTCAGCATCGTTAGTCGATTCCTTCAGGCGATATCAGCAGCACCAGTTGGTGAGTCCTCATCTTTCGAGGATGATATTTATTTTCAGTTAATTTCTTCCAATTAGACTTTAGATTTTCTGGGGGCTTGTCACAGCAACTCATCATTAGTAGATGGCTTTCAGACATTAATTTAGATCATCAGTATTGTATTTTTTCTTTCATACGTGTTAACTCTTGTAAACTCATTTTTTTCTTAAATGATTTATTTATTTAAAGCTTCCGCATATGTTTACGCAGATTACCAGTGTTACAATAGACCATGGGTTGTCTTGGGGTTACTTGTGACACCAAGTATCGTGTCTCATCCAGGTTATAAACTCGAGTCGTGACAATATCCATATAAACACACCTAAGTTCATGATTATTCCCAGTTTTAAGGGTCGAAAGTGTTGTAAACTCACAGCACATCAATCCTTATTAGACTTCTATAGGTAGATGTGTAGATCTCGTATTGGTTTGTTTGAAGTTGGTGAAGCTGAGTTGATAGGACTAGACTTGATTCAGCAATCCATGGAGAAGGTTAAGATCATTTAGGAAAGGTTAAAGACTACCAAGAGTCACGAAAAGTCTTATACAGATGTTAGGTGTAGAGACTTGGAGTTTGAAGTAGATGATTGGGTTTACTTGAAGGTTTCACCCATGAAGGGTGATATGAGATTCGGGAAGAAAGGGAAGCTTAGTGCCTGCTATATTGGTCCAAATAGGATTTCGAGGAGAGTTGGAAAGGTAGCTTATGATTTTTGAGTTGCCAACCGAACTAGCATAAGTCCTTCCAGTTTTCCACATCTCTATGCTTAAGAAATGTTGTGGGAGACCTCTCACTCATTATCCCTGTGAAGAGTGTGGGAATGAAAGACGAACAACCATATGAGGAAGTTCTAATTGAGATTCTAGATCGTCAGGATCGTCAGTTGAGAAGTAAGAAAGTCACTTCGGTGAAAGTATTGTGGAGTAATCAGTTAGTTGAGGAAGCTACCTGGGAAGCTGAAGCACAAATGTTAGCCAAGTATCAACATCTATTCCCTCCTAGTCCAGAATCATATTGAGTTTATTCCCATAGTAATCTTGTCAGTTTTATGTTATAGTAACTGTTATTGAAGTCCTTAGTATGGTTGCATATTTCGTGAATCCAATTATGATCAGTTTAGTTACTCTCAATTAGATCATATATTAGTCCAGTTCCATCTTCATTTGAGGACAAAATATCCAAAGGGGGAGATATTGTAGCAATCCTCAAAAGTACCTAAGATTAAACCCTAGACTTGAGGTAGAAACCTGCCGAAAAATTTGCAATTTACCTCTAGATGAAACGTACTATGAGTCATGGTATAGAGGTATGATCCATTACAAGTGCTTATGATGAGAAATGTATAGAAGTGTTTAGGAATATTTCAGTGACCACGAGCCACAATACAGCTATGGTATGGAGGTACCGGTCGTGGTAGCCATCCGTGGGATGAAGTTCGGAGAGTAACCAAAACAATCCCAGTAACCACAAGAGGAATCTATGGACCATACTATGTAGGTTTGGGTCATGGTAAGGGGTCATAAGAAGAAGATACAAAAAGTGTTCAATCAGACTCCAGTGACCACGAGGTGTCACTACAAGTCATGGTACGACTCGTGGCACTGAACGGGCAGAAATTTTAGATGAGTTCCTAGGGGTATCTTATAAATTCCCAGACTTTTATTACCTAATCCAGAATATTTTTGTATTCCTAAGGAGTATATTCAAGGGTTAATTAGTCTAAACTCTTATTTCCATTCATTACAACGTGAATTCAAGATAATTAGCTCTCAAGTTCATCAAGCAAGTTAGAGCTTCAAGCTTGAGTCTAAGTTCAATTTTTTAGCTATGTAAGGCTAACCTAAGTAAGGATTCCTAATCATCCTTATGCTCTACATCTATTCAAGATTTCATTAAGATAAAAGCTAGGGTTTTACTCAAATTCTTGAATTGCCTTCTTCTCTATATATTGAATTGTTCATTAATAGTTATTCCTATTGAATTGTATCTCTTGTTGTCGATCGTCATTATTTTGATAATGATGTTGATATTTCTTGGTTATTATTGATTGTTGATATTGGTTCATGTCTCTTATCCCATGCATCCTAGTGCATGAAAATCATGATTTTGAAAGCATTGTCATTTAAGATAAATGTATTGTTTTCATAAAGTAGAGAAGATTTTCAAGAGAGTTTTCATGAAGTATGATTTCTAACATGGTTTCTAAAGATAAAGTAAATTCTTATTTTGAAATTTAAGAGTTTTGAGCATAGAGGCTCCCAAGTTTTTAAAGAGTTTTTGAGTCAAGGCTCAACAATAGATCTTAAAAAATCTTATATATAGCTAAAGTTCTTTATGAAAGATATTTTTAGTTGCCTCATACAGGAATAAGTATATGAGCATATGTTTTGGGAGATTATTTAGCATTGAATTGGGTGAAGAGTTCAGATAACTCGTACGCCCCAGAACTGCATCGTTAGTGTAGGTTTGGATCATGTCGTTGATTTGGGTGACTCCTCAGATATGTCCCTGGTATTGACTTCTGTTGTGGATCCATAGTTAAGCGTTCTCTGCCCTGGCAAGGCTTTTAGCAGTTCTACCAACTTAAGCGATATAGTTGGGCATCATGTGCTCATTCATGATGATGTTAGTTATGAGAAACTCCCTAAGTTAAAGTTATGCATTTATACATGTATTTTCAGAGATTATTTTGATGCACAATTTTATTGCATGACTGGTTTACACATTGATCATATTGAATTTTATACATCATTTAGAGCTTCAATTTCAATTATATTATTTCAATTAGTTATTCCTTCAATTCAGATATTCTTGCTTAACTATTGTCGCATTCAGCCTTATTACATATCGTACATTCCATGTACTAATGTCCTTTTGCACTACATCATATTATGATGCAGATTTAGGTAGATAGGATCAGTAACAGACACTTCACTAGGATCTCACATTCATTCAGCAGTTGATGAGGCCTCCTACTTTCGGAGTGCCCTAGTCTTATTGAGTTATTTTATTTTATAAAGCTTGAGGTATCCATGGGAGCTATGTCCCAGCACCTAGTCTTCAGTTATAGAGGCTTCATAGATAGAGTTAAAGTTGAGTCAACAATGTTACTTTATAACATTGATTTTGATCACGGGCAAAAATATCATGCCCGTGATACGCTTTATAACTTAAATTAGTCGTGTTGTCTAAGTTATTTTATACATTTTCATGTGATTCTATATAAA